>JBBPJP010000773.1:0-15148 GCA_038088775.1 Boletus barrowsii | reverse complement strand
GGGTATACAATAGGCTGGGACGGGAGGCCTCGTGGGTGCGTCAAGACGTTGTGGAAGGGTCGGCAACGATGGGACCTTTGATTTGAGCAAACGAGGGTCGACTTGACGTGAATACGTCGACACGTCAAGGGTCTTGCCAGCCTGGAAAGCGATTTTCTGGAGTCTGTCGTACACCATGAGTGCGCAGTGACAATCATTTGCGGCGTCTGGCTGTAAGGGTGAGTGACGAGCATCAATGACGTTGTGATTGGGGGACGGCCTCACATTCAACCATTTTGTCTGAGAGGTTAGCTTCCCAGTTCGAGGTGCGTACTTTGCCCTTGAGAAGCGTCTTGCCGAGGTACATGGCCACCATCTTGGCGAGGCTGACGATCTCTCGGTTGTAGACAGAGTTGAATGTGTCGTCAGCCTTTGCGGCAAAAACGCCGAGTTCTACAAGCCCCCTGGCATGAATTCCAAAATCTCGAAAGAGTTTTTCGCCATCGTCTGACAGGGATGAGCTGTGAGAAATAGTTCGTTATCTGGCAAGAGACCCACTTAAGATGTTGGCGCCTGTTTTTATGATATTTGCAGATTCAATCACCTCCTGTCGGTGTGTCAGGATTCAACGACGGGGCCATGAAAGCACGTGGAGACCGACCAAAACTTTCCTGGGGAACCCTGTCGCAGAAGTTAGTTGGAATAGCCGTGACAACAATTCAAGCACATACGTTTCATACTGCTGACTTGAACGAGCAAGATCCTGTCATGGTCGCATAGCTGTACGAGGGCCGTCCGTCTCTCTTGTGCGCCGGGGTGCCACATAACGCGCCATTCGATGTCGAAACCCAAGGGGCTCCAAAAACTCAGCCCGAAGCGCCAGTGACAGGACGGTAATGAATATCTCACCCTTTCAAGGTCTGTACAAGACTGTTTGCCTCGCTCTCGGACTTGGTGTACACCACGGTTGAGGCATCTTTATATTCCAAAAAGGAATATACAGGAAGCGACGACTCCCCTGGCCCGGGGTTGGGCTTCCCTCCCGAGCTGTCTTGCGACGACAAACCCGATGATGTATCCCGCGTAAGTTGAATTGGCTGATACGACCTGGCGAATTGCCGTTTCATTTGAGACTGACTCTGTTCGTGATGATCACTATCTGACATGTTGTGTGTCTCGGCGCTGGAGAAAAAGGTTCAATTAATGTGCTCTATTCGAAGGGTAGCTTACTCAACCAGGCAAAATTCGTCGGATTCGGTCTCGCTTCCTTCAGAGCATAGTTCGTCACAGGAGATGGGTGGATCCTTTCAGTCAACTCCCGTGGAAGTATACATTCCGTTTGGCGTGCGTCGAGAGCGCGTTCCACCATTTCTTGACCACTCGATCGGGTTCCAGAGACTGCAGCCTTTGTTGAAAAGTCATGGAACGGGTGGATTCTGTACAAGTGTAACGTCTGGTTGACAAAATACAGACGAAACATGTTCAACATCACATACTCAAAGTTCGTCCTTGTTGAAAGTGTTTGTTTGACCGGCTTTGCAGCGGGCGCGTTGACACCGTCGATAATTTCAATGGACCACTCAGTCCCATCGTCGTCAGTCACTATAGTCCTCATTTCGCGAGAATACGCGCTGTCCGTATGGGATTTCAAGATGTGTCCAGTAGGTTCAGTGTTTCCATTGGTAAGTGCTTGACGCGCGTTGGGATGAAACATTGGTCACGTGATGGCGTTTCGTTTAGCGCCACTCAAGGCGAGCCGCTTGGTTCAAGTCTTGACTCACCCGGACCTGCAGACCTGCAGTTGCACAGATAAGAAGCTTGGATAGGTGCGGGTGTTGGTTTTGACTGGGAAGTTTACATTTCTTGGTGATTGCATCGTTGATGCATCTGATATCTAATGTTCTGCAAAGTTCAAACAGATCATGTTAGGATATCATAACCGCCTGCCAGCGACCGACTTGAACGTGATCGATTGATCTCCGAACTCTCCCATGA
Organism: Boletus barrowsii; assembly: GCA_038088775.1. NCBI lineage: Eukaryota > Fungi > Basidiomycota > Agaricomycetes > Boletales > Boletaceae > Boletus > Boletus barrowsii. The sequence continues at coordinate 13,174 of JBBPJP010000773.1, read as the reverse complement.
TTTGCAGATTTGCAAAGCCTCTTGAATTCCAGGTGTCATCTGATCATTCTCATCTGGAAAAATACGGATAACTAACTCAACATCTCCCTGTGGCTTCATGAATTACAGTACAAGATGAACAGCTAGGGATTCCTTGGAACTACCAGGCTTCACTTGGGTGTTCCTGGACTCCATGGACGATCTCCTACGCTTCGCACCCAGCGCATCTCAGGATGTTCAGGATGTATCTCTATCGAGCATGTTTTGGACGTCACACTAAGTCATAAATTGACATCGTCTCGTGATTAGTGAAAGCTGTCCCCACTCCGATCATCTGGGGGCGCACATACTGGTTCCTGTACGGATCACATTTATCGCAGCAATCGGCATTGTGCCTATGATATCCCCATCGAGCAGACAGGGATCGATTGGAACACTCGGATGTGTAACCGAGCAACCCAGCGCTCTATCTACGTACAGTCGGACCATTCCCGCTCACAGAAGAAGATGCCGTGTGGCACGATCAAGATGGTGACGGCCGCCGCCGCCGCTACTGTTATCGCGATGGTGGCTAGCCCAGGTCACACCATGATGGAACAGATGCAGCGAAGCCGGTATTGCCTGATCACATGCACAAGCACTCCGCCGACACGATACGTCCAACACATCGCGGCAGTAGGAGTCCTATATTTTATTCCAACGGCTGGTTGCAGCTTGCGAGTATTGTCCGTAGCTTGGTGCTGTGGTACGGACGTCGGACATAGAGCGTCACTGTGTCGTTTGGGCATTTGGCTCAACGCAAAGAAGAAGCCCCTTTTTTGTTCTAGTGGGAATGCACCTTCTAAACTAGAAAAGCGAGGAACTTCATGGTGTAATCAGAGTTTTGATTTTCTTCTCCCTCAGGTAACAACCGTACATGCCGTGGGTCATGCGGCTACCTATGTCCACCTTCAGTGCACCCCTCGGAATTGGTGTGTCCTTCTCAGCCTCTATTGGAAAGGTTGAATCTTAAAGCTTGAAACATTCGATTCCAACGATTCCACTGGCAGGGAAGCCGAGGCTCCGAACTACGGGTGTGTCGGATATGTTGTTTGGGGATGATGGCGGTCTTTGGCGGTCTTCCAGTACGTTTGCTTCTCCCAGCGTCTCCCACTTGGACGTACTTAGGACGTGATAAGTAACTGTTCAACTGACTTCTTATTGGCATGTTTACTCCCTCAGCGTGAGAGCGTTCGCACCACTGTCAATTTGGAATTCGAAACGACTCATGCATGATCCATGATTTCCGTCTACCCTGACTTGTGCCTGGCGTTATACATTCAGTGGTGACTCAAGCGATGCATATCTCCGTGTCGCTGATCCAAACGACGACTTTTTTATCACCTTGGCAAATTCAACTCTCCTTACTTTCATTCAGCCCTCCATCCACCCCTAGTTCCTACTGCGCGCGTCACATTCATGACGGACACCGATGTATTGGCAACCTCTATATCTGAAGACGCACGTCGTGCTGATGATGATCGCAATAACGGACTGTTGTCCATGATAAAACACTTCTTCACGCTCCCTTTTCTTCCAAAGGGCGGGAAGACAAAGTCTGTGGATCCTGGCTTGCAGGCACTGCCATCGGAGACAACTGCTCTCCTTGCCTCGCCAATACCTCGCATCGAACCACCCGTCGACAACGCTTACTTCTCGGTCTTTCAGCAAGAAGCCAAAACACTCATCAGATATGCTCTTCCTGTCTTTGGGTTCGTATATTCTGCTTCTGTTCTCGGCGTACATTCTCGCTGAAGCCAACGTTGGAAGCACGCATGTGTTTGAGCATAGTATCATCATGTCCTCAGTGATATCCATCGGGCATATATCCACCACTGCGCTCGCTGCCGCCACGATTGGCTTTATGACGGCCAATGTCACTGGTCTCAGTGTCATCCAAGGGATGTCCAGCGCCTTGGACACTGTCCTTCCGAGCGCATGGACTTCAAACCAGCCACAACTCGTCGGACTATGGACTCAACGCATGGGTATGTTCTGAAACTATTGAACACAAAATCATGATGTTTATCTCTGAGGACAGTTGTTCTACAGATTATCATATTGATCGTGAGTCCATTACACTAATATCCAGTATTATAGTGATCGAAGTGCTATCAGCCCATTTATATGGTTTGGTTTAACGCCGAGACCCTCCTTCTGGCCCTGAGACAAGATCCGGAGGTCGCAAGATATGCCAGCATCTATCTGAAATGGGCTTCGTTAAGTCTTCCAGCGTATTCCTTCAACTGTATTTCTCGGTAAGTTGTCTCTCTTTTTTCACTCTGTATCATATTGACGACACCATTCAGCCGGTATTTCCAAGCCCAGGGTAAGGGTCGTGGATTTGTGTGGTTGTATGACGAACTAATCTCGCCTTCAAGGGTTGTTTGATGTGCCTGCACGGATCATTTCCTTTGTTGCACCTATAAACATCCTTCTAAGTTATACCCTCGGTAAGTTACTACATGCTGTGCCATCATATCATGGAATTTAATGGGGGGTGTTTCAGTATGGGGACCTGATCCGATTCGCCTTGGGTTTATTGGAGCGCCGATTGCGACTTCTATCTCATATAATTTGATTTCTGTCGCGTCAGTTTTCTATGGCATATTCTTCGTGAAACGGACGGCCTGGCATCCCATCTCGTCACGATGTTTGACTTCTTTAGGTACTTTGGCGAGGTTGAGCATGGGTGGCGTCGGCACGTACCATTCTATCTATGCTGTCACTAATGATGTACTCACTTCCAGCACAGGCCAAGTTGTATCGGAGTGGTGGTCCTGGGAGCTCGTTGGACGTGCGTTGCATATCTCTTTGCCTTGACAGGAGGGCTCATCCTAAACGATCTTAGTTGCTGCTAGTTTGTGAGTAGTGGTCAAGATCGCGAGAATATACCACTGAGCGGAGCCTCACAGCCTCGGTCCTATACCGTTGGCAACACAATCCGTGCTGCTCTCCACAGTTTCGAGCACCTTCCAAGTCCCGTATGCTCTGGGAATTGCAACCTCCGTTCGGTTAGCAGCCAATGCCGTCCTCCTTGAGGTATATCTAACAATCCTTTCAAGGATCGGTAATCTCCTTGGAGAGAAGAACGCGAATCGCGCTGGAGTTGCCGCGAGTGCTTCCATGTTCATTTGCATTTGCCTCGCGCTGCTTTTGAGGTTTGCATTGTCCTTTTGCGCTTTTCCTGTATGTGACCGTTATTCCAAAGCGGCGTCCTTGTGGCTTTTCGAGCGACGTGGGGATACATGTTCAACGGTGATCCAGGTATGTTATACATGATTTGGGTACATGTGGAAATCAATCACTGATGCGACATGCTTTACCAAAGCGGTCGTAGCGCTTGTGGCTGCCATGCTTCCTTTGGTGGCACTCGCACAATTCTCCGACCAGTGTGGTGCTGTGCTCTCTGGCATCCTGCGTTCACGAGGCAAGCAGGTGAGTGCAAAACCCTTTCGAATCTTGCGCCCAATGCCCCAGTAACTGACAACACATCGCGGGAAGACGTTGGGTGCCTTGATCAATATTAGGTGAGCTGGCAGTCTATCCAAACGTCCGAAATCTGATTAATGACGTCTGGAAAGTGCATTCTATTGTATTGGCACCCCGGTTAGCATTTGGTTGGCGTTCAAACAAAACTGGGGTCTTTCTGGGCTATGGTGGGGTTTGACAGTCGGGATGACTTGGGCCGTAATACTTGGCTCGTATTTCTGCATGTCGACGGATTGGGAAAATGAGGTAGAGAGGGTGATAGCCCGCCTGGCAGTCGACAAGGGGTATGAACAGGAACGGAGGGACGAAGAATATGTATAGGCAGGTGGATGCGATGGCTCGTAAGGGTGACCGATGTCGATGATCTCGCGATACGAAAAAATGATGGCGCCGCACGTTAAGTTGGGATGATGGCAGTGTTGCGGGGGTGTAGATAGAATCAAGTACATACTCAAGTACGCATATCAAAAGTACTGCTGGGCTCCGCATGAAAAAGTCTTTGCAAGTCCCTCGGATTACCATCTACTAGTCGCTGTAATTTGCTATGGCGCCCGTCCAGCAGCTAATTGAAGCGTGACTCGTAGTGGGGTAAATAACGTTTAACATCTGTTTATGTTTGTTTGTCTGTGACGATGTATAATAACTTGGCCGCTGTCATCTACTTAGTACGCAGAGAGATGATTCTGATCTATCCGCTCTTGCAAGAACTGTCATCCACGAGGCTGTCCCGGAATATCTAGAAGGTCTCACGAACAGCTCGATAACGAGACGACCCCATAGAGTCGATACTAGTATAGCAGTCCGGGGTTCGGATGCAATAAGGCTCAAGTTGCATGGTATAAATCGGGAGCATCGAGGGCGGCACAGAGGGAAGTGCCCGTGTAGCGAAGGAAACGATGAACGTGGCGAAGGCGAAGGACAAGTCGTAAAGGACGGTGCGACGAGCAATATTGAACATCTCGTCTGTGGCTCTCCTCTCCTGCCAGTGAGCTATCTACTTGGTTGGTGAGTAACGGTTTATAGCCTTCTTATGATAGTTGAATAAGCCTACGAAGTCCCCGTCGTGATATCCAACCCTTGCACATGCCAGTGCTTCCTTCCAATTCGGCTTTATCGGAGCTCCCATTGTGACCTTTTTATCTTGTACAGTATGCGCTGAAGTTGTGTCACCTAATCTCCATCAAATTCGTCACCTGGTGTGCACTTCGGCTACTAAAGGGCCGCGTGACACACGCGCAGGCCAGATCGCTAACTTGTCTAATTTTGTTCAACGTGGGTATGATCGGTACATATGTACCTATGACATACGCGGAGTCATCGTTGATCCGCTTCGTCTCAAGTTAGGTCAATTAGCATCGGAACGACTATGCGGTAGTATTACAGAGGAGTCGCCTCGTCCCTCAGGCCTCAGGGGGTGCCACTGCTTCGCCTTCGCAGGTCGAATGGTCGAAGCAGTGGCCAACACGGGGGTAAGCAACACTCAACCACTGACTCAATCTATGAGGAGTGGATACAGGCAGCCCTGCGTGGCCTTGCAAGTGGCCTTTACAAGTTGATCTCTGTGGCAGCGAAAGCTGAGAACGTGAGCCCTAATTCCTACCTGACATTTACTCTAAGCCTGGTAACTGATTAATTCCTAGCTACTCCTGCCGAGCGGAGGTTTCTGTGACCCCCTGTGACATTTTCGTGACTGCCGACTGACCTGAGCTTGTTGTCGTACGTATTAACTCTTCTACCCGCGCGTCTCAATGGACGCAACGTTTGCCCTTATGATTGCTGTTAGCTTGTGAGTCTCCAAAGTTCGACGGCGCGCCGGTCCGAGATCAAGGCAGGGTCTTCAGCCTGGGCCTGAGCCCTGTGCTTCTTTCATCGGAACCAAATTCCATTATTCTCACACCACCCGCAGCTCCCAAGACGCGCGTTGGGAACTATGTACAACTCTGGCTATTTAAGCTTCCCGCGGTGCTGGCCCATGCCGATGATTGGCGCCAGTTAACAATCTCCTCGGGGAGAAGAATGCAAAGCGGCGAGCGCATGGGTACCATCCGCGAGCGCTGATTCCTTCTCTTCTTTCGCCATCCTCGTGTTCTTCTCATCAAGGTTTACATGTCATTTGTTTGTTCTCCACTTCTAACAGTTGTTTTCAGGTACCTCTTCATGGCTTTCCGTAGGACATCGATTGATGTTTAACAGAGACCTGCATAGTATGCAGTTCACGATCCGCCATAAAGATGACTACCACGATGTTCTACACTCCCTCAGCTGCCGTGGCTCTTGTAGTCGCCATTTTGTCCTGGTTGCGCTCATACAAGCGTGTGAGGACCGCGGAACGGTTATCTCTGGTATACTACGTGGGCCAGGGAAACAAATCCATGAGGTTACTCGGTCGGCAATAGCATTCATTTATTTGCGTGCAAGCTGGATAACTCAGGTGATCAACCGACGGCACTCCGACAGTGAGGACACTCAGAAGTCGCAGGGACTGCGGCTGGAACAGGTGTCGAAGGGACTTTGTACGCCCACCTCGGCAACTCCAAGATTAAGAATCCTACAATCCCAAATGACTTTATGGGTGGGATTGAGCATGTTGCCAGGCGAGCAGCTGTCAACCTCATGTATTATGTATAATGGTACTCGAACCCCGCTCCATGAACAAACTGCCTAGGCCCTACTAATTATAGTGTACTGTCGAAGGAATTTAGGTGTTGCCTGTGGTGTGGAGACTGGCAGGGTTGTTAGATCGTGCGAGATCTTTTCAGACTACGCAAGAATGTGGAAGCCTGAGAAACAAGTGTCATGACCGCGTGTTCCGGTCTGTGACATGTTTTGAAACAATTCTCCCGCCCATGGCATGTTGTGCATATGTAAGGCGGGTGGCGAGCGGCTCGGTGGATTTTTTTTTTTTTTGAAAGGTCGATTGCAACTTTGTCGCCGCGGCTTCTTTCCTTTTCGTCACAAGGTGTCTCCGGCGGTTGCCACTCACAGTGTCCGACCAACCGTGTTTGGATCCCGACGGTAGGTTTCTGATGGCCGCTCGAAGTCCTATGTAACACAAATCATCTTATTCGACGGATAAATGTTAACTTTCATGGATGCGGGGCCTCGGACACAAACGCAGGAATAGCACGGGTTTGCTTCCATACCCATTGATTCATCGATACCCATATTGACGGGATCATGACCGTTGGCGAGTCCAGTGCCAGAGATAGACTGATGGGCTTTCAAGATCTAATCATCATGGTCAAGCCAGGGTGCTGCGGAGCGCCTATTCTTAGCACGGTGTTCGGAAGAACTGGCTAACAACTTTAGTATGCTCACCAGGAAGCAAAAGCCCCGCAAGCTCACACCCCTGTCTCCACGGGCTATCAGGATGGTCACACGATGACCAGCGCTTCGCCTGGTGCAGAAATCAGAATTCGAGCGCTGTGACGGCAGCGGACCACATGGACTGGCGTGCAGCCACTTGCATGCGCTGAGACTACAGGGATGAGCACGTCAAGCAATGGGTGCACTTTTCTCCACTCTCTCTCTTCCCCATTCCCATTTCAAATTCATCTTTTTGCCGAGGAGAATGGATGGACGTACAAACCTCGATCCGCCGCCGCCGTTGCGACATTGACCCGCCGGGTCTCCTCTCTCTCGTTGCTCTTTGCACGGTGATTTTCCTTTTTGCTTTCGGGACTTACCTCATTAGATAGGTAGTCTCGATTCTCCTGCCATTACCTACAGCCGTGTGGTCATGGTGATAGCGTGGCCGCCGAGAACGCTTGGCTGTTTTGGTCTCGCGGAACAGTACTTGTAACTTGTTGGCACCTCAGGCGTCCGGGGCCGGGTTTCACGTGGACCCTGGGCGGGAGTTTCCCTGGTTAACCATTGATCGAGTAACACTTCCAGGGCCCCGTCCTGGGTCATCGCACACCTCAATTGACAGCGGTGGAGTTAGTTGCAGTACAAGGTGGGAGATGTGCACGATCGTGTCAGTGGGGTTTACGTGCACACTCCGTTCAGGCTTTCGCTTCCGATCATGAAGGATTGGTGTCAGACGGTTGACGGATTAAAGGCCCCCGGTGAAACAGCGCAGCACTGACTTAAGGGTCCATCAGTTTCTCCCAAGCTTGTCAACTGAATAATCTGATGCGATCGCGACATATTCCAAAAAACCAAAATGGTATCATTTTTGTGGCCAGACCAGTGCATGTGTATGGATAGTACAGAATGCGTAGGGTATAAGTGCAGGATTAGACGGTTTCGATACAGTTGGGGGTCTATGTCCGAGTCGTTGAGTCGTTGCTAGGTATACGTCACATGGATAAGCCATGCACAGCATGTTTTGTCTATAATTTTGAGATTGCGGGTTGCATTTTGCTGAGATATGCCGATGCCACGACATTGCCAGTGCCCGTGTTGATGACCTGAATGCAAGATCAGGATTGCTCAGGCATACGAGCTTTAGGGTCGCTTACCTCGCATCGAGCACTCATAATCCGGCCGCCCATGGCAATAGACGTACTGATGATGCGAAGACATGACCCTCTGGATAAGTCGCAGTTAGTTGTGCACATTTCACCAAAAGAGAATGAAGAACTCACGCAGGAGCAGGGGAGTGAAAATTGACATTCATGGCTTGAGTAACGCCGACACCGTTCACGTTTTGAATCAAGCCAAGGGCGACAAGCGGTGTACTACAGCAGTTGTCGATCAAGAACGCGAGGCATCCGCCATGAAGCATCCCTGCTCCATTAAGCATGCCTGAGGAGAATGCTGTCAGACGAGACTCCAAACTTCGTACATACGCGAAGACTTACTTTTGTTGACAACCACTTCCGCAGTAGTAATGGCCTCCATTCGGCCATGCCTTTCTTTGCTATCATAGGCGCTGATGTCAACAAACCTGACAGCTTTGGCGACGTGGTGCCCGAAACACTGTTCGTCTCCCGCACCATAGGCGATGAATGTGTTTAGGATGAGTTGTTTGACACGGGGTGAGACATTGCCCTGTACTTGTGACACATCCCCGTAGTTGGAGAGAGAAGCGGGGTCGACCCAAGCTTTCCGCGCTGGTTTTGAGGTGCCATCGTAGATGACGGACGTGGTAGATGAGGAAGGGGTGTACGGCTCGTAAGAAGGAGAGGCAGCGCTGGCGTAGACAGAAGAAGCTCTTGAAGACATGGTGTTCTAATGACTGAGGTGCGGGGAACGGATGGATATCGGGGCAAAGGGAAGTGCTCATATTTATCCGAAACCAAGGCGGGATAAAATGAAATGTGCTGGAATGAGTTGCCTGGCTAAAATTAAGGCGATTTATCGTGAGTAGCAGATTGTAAGCTTCCACTGACCTTCTTGATGCGGAAGTTGCGTTGGCGTGTCAGATCTGAATAGATCCGGGTGTGAGCTTAAGGGTCTATACGCGAATTGCTTAGGGCCGAATTGATCCAGGGTTACTATCGTACGAGGGATGTCGACAGTGCACTGCGCCTGGTCGGTTGTTAACGTTCAACATCCAAGCAGTCAAGACTGAGGCAAATTTTAGAAAGCCCTTCCCCCGAACCCGACACCTTTCTTTACGTCGAGAAAATGAGTTGCCATTGCGGCCCTGACGGCCATCCTCAAACCCGCTAGGTGAGAATCGGAGGATTTGTCAGTTGATAGATAGTACGATCGCAGTCCGTAGATGGGTGCAGTAGGCGAAATACCCGCGTCTGCCTACTGAGGAAGCACCTGAATTGGGGCCCAGGGGATTTGCCGGGATGTTCCCAAGGTCACCGGCCGTTTCTGAAGGGCAGATGGGTTGCATGTGCCTCATGAAAATCCGGCGGAACAGCTGGACGCACTTGCTCAACAGGGACACGTAATTCCCAAGGCAATGGGCGCAGACAGCCGGGGTCATCAAATACCCTACGCGACACAAGGTGGATCAGGTTCTCGCTCCTCCGTGGGCATTGAGAACTCGAAAATCCACGTTCCTGGTTGTGGTTACTTCTTCTTTCAAAGCGTGAAAAGTTCACACTCATATTTTCGTATCAAAAAAGAACACGGAGCTGAAGAAGAATTTTTGGTTGCGATGCGCTTATGATTGCCCAAGATGAGATGCAAGATTCCGGTCATGGCATGCGATAGAAACCTTGAGCCTCATCCAAATTGTCACGCGGGGTCCTGTCCAGTGGCAACAAGGGGAGCCACTCGAAAAGTTTCATCTGGCGTGTACGTCGTCAATATTCATTGCCACATGATTAATTGTCCCTTCCATGCATGCACGCAAACAGGTAAGAATAGTCGGTGCAACACACGCGGGGTCGACGCGGAACGTGGACTCGACATGTCTGGGGGAGGGGTGCTCGAAAAATGCCACATGGCAGACGGATCAGTGATACAACACTTGCACTTGCACTAACCAGGAGCGACACTGATGCAAGAATGTCCCAAGCAATGTCCACGAAAAACTTCTGTGGTCGACTGTTAACATCGAGCTTCCATGATATGGTACCCGACGCCAGGTGACGCATTGCAGAGACACTTGGCAAGCCCTATGGGAGAACCTTCAAAGCTTCAACCTCAGGTCATGCTGCAGCGACTTGCGGTACCGGAACGAAATCCACGACCAACGACAGGTCAGAGAAAGGTTTTAACTGTATTTTTCAGTTCTATTTTGCTGTTAAGTCGAATATAACAAAATAAATAAATAAACTATGCCTCGCCTGAACGCGCGTCCCCTCATACGCGTTCTGAAGCGTCGCAGAGTCAGACCATTACCACCACGACATGGAGACCTCCTTTGCATTGACAGGAAAGGGTTATGTGATCGTCGCAGCGGACACGACCGCCGCCCGATCCATCGTCAAAATGAAGGATGACCAGGACAAAATCAAGGAACTAAGCTCACACTTGCTCATGGCGTACTCTGGAGAACCAGGTCCGTCCAACGCGTACATTATCATCCCCACCCAATCGACCGATCCTCGTTCTTTCTTTTTATCCAGGCGATACGATCCAATTTGCAGAGTATGTCGAACGTAACATCCGCTTGTACCAAATTCGCAATCTCTACCCTCTCCGCCCATCTGCTGCCGCTTCGTGGATCCGCCGTTCGCTTGCAGAGTCTTTTCGATCCCGAAACCCTTATACTGTCAACCTGCTCATCGGTGGATATGACCTCGCGGAGCACAAGCCGACCCTTTACTGGATAGATTATCTCGGAACAGTAGTGGAGGTGCCTTTTGCGGCGCATGGATACGGGAGTTACTTCGCGTTGAGCTTGTTGGATCGGTGAGCCGTCGCTCTCATTCGGGTCGTCCAGGGAGACAAACCGATATCCTCCTTAGATACCACAATCCGGAAGCAACGCTTGAAGAGGGCTTGGCTACGCTCAAACGTTGCATCGATGAGGTTTCCAAGAGATTAATAGTCAGTCCGGATAGGTACAAGGTCAAAGTAGTCGACAAAGATGGCGTTCGGGAAGTCGAGCTGTAAAGTTGTTTCAATCTGTATCGTGTAATTTCGTTTACTCCGCTCCACAAACCCACAGAGTCAGCGTCAACGTTCATTCCAGGATATGAGTTCCTTCCACGCGATCGCCGCCCATGATCCTTTCCGTTTTCTTCTCGCACGTCACGACCCTTTTGACCCGTGCGATCACCGCTATCTGTTCCTTTGTGCGACACAACATCGCAACAGCCTTCTCTACGTCCGATCTTCGCAACCGTGGTCCCCATATACTTTCTGAGTACACGTCCACCAGCCGGATCACCCCTAGATGCGCCATTCTTCCCTGACAAAGCATTCCGGCAACTGCCTGCGCATGCAAAAACGTTGCCCGGCCAATGTAAAGGGAGCGCAGGCTGGGAACTTCCCCTAACAAAGGGGGATATTTTCCCTCCGGGTCGGAGCTCGTCGCGAAGCTGATGTTCGTCACGGTGATTTCCCTGATGTTGCACCAAGACGAAAATTGCTTGAAGAGGCAGGAAGCTACCGGAGGCACGATCTTTTCGTTTCATTTGTCGTTTTATCATTCGGATGCAGATAATAAACACCCGGACGACGTCTACGAAAGGGGTGGTGGTGCACTCACAGCGATGGAAGAATGGTGGTCAGGATCAGGACCCGTCCATGCGAACGTATCTGGACTTTTTTGGAGGAGGCGCAAAGCGTCCACCGCGATCGTCAATACTCGGGATCGAATACAACGTCCGTGATTGCGGACCGTTTCGCGCGTGCGACGCTCACCTAATGGCTTGGAGTCCCCGTTCGAAGACGTCCACCGCCTCCAAGTCACTAGCATACGAGTGCATCCGCAGCTGGACGCGGTTCAGTCGCATGTCGCGTGACGTTCCTGAACCCTCCGCGACGCTTGCGAGCTGTCGGCATTTCATCAGGGCATCACAGAGGTCGCGGAGGTCGCCGCGTTGGGCTTTCCCCGCCAGATCGACCGCCAAGGAGCGCGGTGCGATGGCCGGGTTGGGTCCCTCTGAGACCCCAAACTGGCGTAGCTGGTGCGCAGAGGTGAATTTGAGATGTGTGTACAGATGGTCTGTGCCCAGGTCGCGAAAGAGCCTACAGACGCAGAGGACGTCGCTCGGGATAGCGGTCGCGTCGAGGGCGATCTGCAGAATAGCGACGACGATCTCGTGAGGTAGGTCAGCAAGCGACATGAAAAACCTTTGCAGGGCTGTCTATCATACGCGCGCCAGTAGCTGTTGTTAAGGGCATCGCTAGACAGTCGGAAACCGGGAGTTGGGTGACCAAATCATTCAAAATTTCACTCATGACCCAGCGCCCCTGACAGGATCGAGTCGGAAAGGAATAATCGGGCAGTGTTGTTTTCCACGACATGAGTGAGCATTGTAGGCGTGTACGCACAAACGTGTATCTAATCATCGCTGTCCACCTGCGACACGGAGGTAAGCCATCATTGGGCCTACATAAGAAATAGTCACACACCGTGCTCGCCAATTTGCCCCTTGCACGCGATGCAGCCGCTCTGGTCGAGCTCCGACCAGAAGGTGCAAACGACAACGTTGCTTGCTGTGATGAGTTTTTGGTCCTGGACGTCGTCGCCTTCTTCGCCGGTGCCTTCTTAGTAGTCGATTGGCTAAGAAAAGCATATCAGCAACGAGAGTGTCTAATGCGAGAAGCAATGCGAATCACCTCAACACCGCGGTTCTGCTTGTCTTCTTCGTCGGGGCTGGCGCGGGCTCCTCATCCTCATCCTCATCATCAAGCTCAATGACTTCTTCCGATTCGCTCGCAACAGCCTTCTTCTTTCCTTTCGCAGGCGCCTTCTTTGCAGGCGTTTTAGTGGTGGCAGTCGTTCGCTTCGAAGTCGTGGCCTTCTTTTTGGGAGGTGGCACCTCTTCCGATTGCGCTTCAAAATCCGATCCAACTGCATCAACGTCCATCGTCATCGAATCCACGGAGGCGTCGTCATCTGAGTCTTCCGCCCGAGCTTTACCTTTACCCTGATACATTTGTCAATATCGCGAGTGACGAAAAAGAAGATATCAGGGACAAGGTAACCTTGGATTTCGCTGCTTTCCCTGTCTTGGCTTGTTGCGCATATTCCTGGTCATGCTTCTCTCTGACCTGGCTCACCTATAAGCCACGAGTGAGGAAGCTCATAGGATAGATTATACGTGAATGACACACCACATCGTCGAGGTCAGCTTCGTCC
>JBBPJP010000772.1:0-15150 GCA_038088775.1 Boletus barrowsii | reverse complement strand
ACCTGTGTTACTGATATTTGCATTCTAGTACCACGTGCTGAAGCCATCAAGGATCTGGGTGATAACTACAAAGCGTTGTTTCGGTCCCTCCAGATCCATGTTATCAATATCAAATCCTGGTCGGAGACTGATGTTGTATATAATATGAACGGTGGTGTCTTCTGGCACCATGGGGAACGACCTAACGAAAAGGCCATAGGAGATTTTGTTGAGGCCTTGTCCAGGCACTGCGAGTTTGATGTTGAGCCCAGTGTAAGTACTGATGAGTCTCTTCAAGTGTACAATGCTGACTCCTTCACAGGATGCATATAGCCGATTTGCCAGAGATTTGAATTTGGTTCAAACGGAGTTCCCAGCCGCATTCGATTTGTATTTCAGGCAAGGTTCCCATAGGGTCAAGGGGTCCGCAGAGCTCTTTGGAGTCTATAGCCTTATTCGTTCCTATCACCGCTTGGTACAGTCTTCTCAAGATCCCTCGTCCTACCGTAAAGGGAGTGCACTCTGCTCCCTCTTCTTCCAGCCTCCTTTCTCCGATTCTGGGATGGATGAGTCTGGGGTGGATTCCGGGTTTGCTCTCAACATGTGAGACATTCTCTCTGATCCGAATTTAGTCTGACCTCTGTACTATAGGGAGCTTCCTTGGGGTTTTCCCATATTCATCGCCACCCATGATGATCCAGTCAACTGGTGTAGATTTACCCCTTCGAGTGACTACAGCGTCATTGTCAAGGACTTTTTGTGTCCCTTTTTGTTATGTGAAGTCATTTCCGACCACCGAGAGACGACCGGTACCGTATGTTATTGCAAGGCATCGCAGCTGTCCGTGCTGTCAACGCTCTCAAGAAACCTGGCAGCAAAAGAGACCTTTTTGTTGTTGCAGTTTATCTCAAGGCCAACATGACGGCAGAGCGCTACATATTCATGCAAACAGTTACCGAACAGGTCTGGTGCTTTATGGTTGTTATTTGGTTGTCAGATGGAGTAACGTTCGTGTTTAGGTTCATGTTGCACAGCATGACTACAATCTACTGGACGTAGCCGAAGCTCTCGACTTCTCAAAGCTATGTTTAATCTGCAGGATCAGATGAACAAGTTTGCCCGCGAACTCGACAACTCGCGTGGACAAAGAGGAGCTTTGTCCAGAATAGCCGACATCGCTGGCCCCATTGCTACTCTTACTCATCAGCGAAAGACCACGAGCGGGAGTAAGGGCAGCAAACCGTTGCAGCCGATTCTGGAAGACGCTGGACAACCCGGCCAGCGCCATGGGGGGCAATCCCGATTTACAGATGACCCTCAGATTCAGGAGCATCTGGACAGGATGCACTATCGTGTGAATGTGCTCCTCCCCAGAGTAAGCATCTTTGTTATCCAGTTATCCCGATTGTTGACCTTGTCTAGTTCCCTCATGTGGCGATGATCTCATGCGAGTCTAACCCCTCAGAGCGGGGGATTCTCAAATTCACCAGCCGACAGAGTGAAGTGGACATTGTCCGACACCTTTCCAAGTTCACATGCAAGGATAACCATACCATCCCCGGCGTTCAGGTGTGGACCCTCCCCTCCAAGGGTTTCGTTTTCTACAGCTGCTTTGGGGGGAACCATCTTACCAATATCCGCAAACCTGACGTTCACTTGTGGTCGGCCGCAAGACAGCTCATCGAAGGTGTAGCATTCATGCACAGCCAAGGCGTTGCCCACCTGGACATCAAGCCTGCCAATGTCCTCGTTCATCCTGATAGCGGTCGTCTTGCAATCATCGACTACAGTGTCTCCGAATTCAGCAAGCCCGACACAAGGCTCCATGTGGTACGAGGGACGGAAAACTATATTGCTCCCGAAGTCACTGTGAAGCACGCCGAGTACGATCCGATTCGTGCTGACCTCTGGTCGTGCGGGAAGACCCTTGAGGAACTGATTGGTTTCTGTCGACGATCGACAGCGGAAACGACTTTCCTAGTCGGTGTTGTCAGTCAGTTGATGGCTGGTAACCCGCTTGCGCGACCGATGATGTCCGAAGTCTTGAAACGGATGATTGCCTTCGAATCTTCGAATGTCAAGCATCCGCAATCAGGTCGGATTACTCTACTTGATAGGACAAATAAGTAACGACGACTACGAGGACAAGTGCATGGTCTTTTCTTTTTTCTTTTTGTGCAGGGACTCGGAACATTGGACTCGCCATAAGTCAAATTTTCTTTCCCCAAACCTCTGTAAACCATTGTACTCCCTATACCAACTAGAGTAGGTGCCGAAACCTTGTGTAACTTTTGATAATTCGACCTAGAATACGTGTTGTATATGTACTAGTATTGTGTTCGTGTCGTTTGTTATAAAGCGACAAGTCGATTCACATTGAGAAGTTGACAGAATCCATTCGACATGAAAGACTTTGGCCTCTTGATGGGCATCCAAGCCTGCACCTCAGCATCCGCGTGTCCTGACGTCTCCCATGGTCTAGGCCAGCTCCTCTACAGCGGACCGTTCACCCCAGCGTGGCATGTTGGTATCGTCGAATCAGACGGTCGTTACTGAATATTTTTGGACACGACGCTGCGGATCTGGAGTTGGAACCAAAGAATCCTCGGGAGCCGGATTATTTAATGTTACTCCTTGGTCAGGGAGTGTAGCGGTGGCCAAGAAGTCGAAAAAATCCAGGGGGTGGTGAAAGAAGGTGTGATAGTGGAAAAAAACATCGAGAGCTGCAGGACCACCTAACCCGCCACAAGACTGTGATACAAGTCGCGGGGCAGGTGTTGGAGCGGATTAAGCTGAAGGGGTTGCCCGAGTAACTGATTGTGTATAGGGTAGTCTTACCGGATTCTAGCAGTTCGTTGGGGCGCTTACGCGACACTTCTTTCTTGTACAAGGCAAAATCTGGGGGAGCATGGTCCAGTACACATTAGATTTTTTCAGGGTGGGGTTTAGTAAAGGTGAGTTTCCACCCTAGTTTCTGGCTTCTTGTTTGGTTGGGGGGCTAGATACGTTCGTCTTTTGGTGTAGGGTTTGGACGTACACCGGATACTTGACTGTTCTGTTGAAAGGTAGTGGCGAGTGGGATTGGCTTCGCTCATAGCAGAAATGGGTAATAGATATCAGTCACCAGGGGCGTGAGGTTGAAAATTTTCTGTTCTCGTACAGACAGGAATGTTCGACGTTCAGTCCTGCAAGTCGGCCTTTGTTTTGATACAGTAGGCATGAGGCAAAATCTGGTTCGAGTCCAACTTGGCCAAGTTTCCAGAGCGACCAGAACAATCCAGCGCATCAACGGAACGAAAATGCTATACGAAGGTACCGACGGGCCAAGAGACTGGGAACCAATGAGTAAACGAGCGCACGACAGCGTCTTTCGTGTGTGTGTTCTGGTCTTGTCACTGGCATCTTCTGGTTCGCACTAGCCTTTGGCAGTTGTCATTGTGCCTCTCAACAACGTCGGTCACGAAAGTGTCCGAAATTAGACATCCCGCTTTCTAGAACGTTTGGTTCGAGACTAACAGGCCCACGGCGTACGGGACCACGACCGACTGACCGACACCAAAATGGAGTGCTGCTATGACTACACGCTCCATTGGTGCAGTACCTACTCTGCCTTACAAGGAAGCTACGTCACCTGTTCTTCTCGATAGCTTGACATCAAACACTCGAAGACTCGAAATGCTTCGTGAGTCGTCAGAGTTATCGTAGTACGAAATGCAATCAATCGGCCGCTATGTTTACAGGCAAGATTGGCTTCAAGTTGTCCAACGGTAGGCTCCCGTGGTCCACCCTCGAAGGAGACCTGTCGAAGAAAGGATATTCGATTCTCAATTGGCCGCACGGCGTTGTTCGCGATAGAGACAAAGGCATATCCGGGCTGAGTGCAGAGGATACAGACAGACTACATGATGCACTTTTCGTCGATGAGCGGCGCATTCAGTTCGTGCCATGCGGCGAGGGTAAGATCCATAGATCGGTTCTATATGCGGGGTTGCTGAACCATCCGTCAGAATCGGCAAGCAACAATGATCAGGTCGCCTTGTCGTCCGTTGCTTTGAGCTCAAATAGGGACAGCTTTTCCATGATGGGCAAGCAGCCGAGGTTCAAGGTGACTACGGCAGCGATGTTTATAGAACACGCACACTCTCGAAAGAGGCGGCGGACGTAGCTGTGTATTTCATTCCATATCTAATGAGAGGATATTCGTGGATACGGGTATTTTCCACCAGATGTGGTGGCTCCCGCATGGTTGAACGCAGTCCTCCCAAAGACCCACCACACCTTGTCAAGATGATCTTCAAAGTCACTAATGGGAAGTCTGCCGCATCATCCGGATACCAAATACTCGGCCCGGGCTCGTGACGAGAGACTGGTGTTTCATGTCTCCGGTACGCATATTGGAAAAACGGAAGAAATCGAAAACCTCGCGTTTGTCATGCCGGAGGCAAAGGGTCTTGTCATGCTATCCTCCGTACTAAACTCAGTTCCAGTACTCCCGGCCAATATTTGTGGCAGTCAGTCCAACTGTTAATAACCTGTAGATTTTACCCGCCGGTGAGGTCATTGACAGTTCCGCGCCGTCTGGAAGTCACCGCTACGTAGATCTCGGTGGAACCAAAGGCCCGATACTACCGTATGAGTCAGCGTTTAAGAAAGCTCCCACCGCCGTTCCCGGCCCACTGCCACATCCACAAGAAAACTTGAGGCCCAGGAACACAGTGGGTGCTCACATGGGTAGTTTTGATATTCTGGTCGGCGGGGGTTGGACTATCGAATTTATTCAACACTCTAGCTCACAGTGGGTTTGGGTCCACGGAAGAATGGTCTGAAACGCCTCAGTACTAGTTCTGGGAGCTGCATAGTAATACGAGCACGTTGAATTACAGGATACAGTAAACGTTGGGATCCGAAACGCTTGGTAAAGACCTGGAGTGAAGGAAGAAATAACCTTATATCAGTACAATAATCGATGGTGTGCATGACCAGGCATAAGGTATGGTAAGGAATGGAATTGGAGAAATTGGTCCAAGTGGACTCCGGGGTTCATGCTTCAAGCTTCGAGAACCTCAGTAAGCAATGCTAACCCGTTTCCCCTCCCATTCATCAGTAAATTAGTTTTTGTTCCTAACTGCTCCAGACCACTTAGAACCTTCGGCTAACACCGGCTAACACCTAACCATATCCCTGATGTTCATTCCAATTCCTGATTACCTTTTCGACCAAGAAATGTGCCACGTCCTTCCTGGAAACCGTCCACCGCCCTGTGCGATCCCCTTCTTCGGCCTTGTAAGGGACTATGCTCGAGGGCGTGTCCGCACGACATACCCCGTCCGTCAACAGGGCAGGCCGCACCACGACAGCGCTCTTCAGTGAACCAGGCGCGGGCAAGTCCGCACTCGCCTTCCAATCCCCACCAAGTATTTCTGTCCCAACACTGTCCTGTGCGTCCCATTCCCAGCCTGCACAGTACGCCAGCACTTCTTCCGCTCCACGCTTGTCCGCGTACGGGGGGGCGAGGACGTAGCTTGTGAACGGCTTGAGAAGAAACGGGAGCTTTCGGTACCCAGCGCGAGTAATTCCATTCGCGGAAACCACGATGATCTTGGGGTGGGGTGTTGGGAGCGTTTCGAGACAGTTGATAAGCGATTGCGTCACGAGATTGGGAGGTGATATCACGGCTCCCTTTGTGAGTTCAAACTGGGGTATTCCACCTGGCGAAAACGATGAGCGTACGATACGAACGAGGGAGGACGTGGTACGGCTTACCGACTGTGCAGACGAGAAAGTCGACGGGTTTGTCGTCGTCTCCTTGAGCGACGGTCCAAGCACGTTTGACATCCTCTTTGACCAGTGCATCACCCTGGGCGAGTCTTGCTTTCCCTGCACGAACGTACTTTTGAATTGTTTCGTCGTTTTCAAACACGCTAGGCTTTCTCAAGAGAAAGGTAACAGTGGCCCCCAAGTCTGTTCGCCATTATTCAGTGCATCTCGAAACACGTGGCCGTCAGACGTACCGAGAAGTCGTATCGAGGAGAAGTAGCCAATGTTCCTCGACCCTCCGATCGTCAATACTTTGATGTTGTTCATGATGGGTAAAAACAACTTCTATCAGTCTCTTCCATGCCCTTTATAAGCACACGAAATGTCCCGAATCTTACATCATGCTGCGCGGCTGTTTTCACAAGTGGGTTCTTAGGATAAGTTGAAACGGTGTTACAATTAAGTGCCAAAGATAACACATGACCTCACAGCCTCTGGACCTGGACAGGCACAAACGCCCTGCTAACGGGTGAAACCCACCGCAACTCACACCGGTCGGCTGCTATCGTGTCAAAATTTGATTCCGTTAACTTGAGTGTGATCCAGACTCGCTGCTAGTGAGGGACTGCGGAACAATATTGATGACACTACCATCATCACAAATAACCTTAAACCGCACTACAAAACAAGTTTCATAAGGGCATTTCCGATCGGCAAGACAGGACGTACAGGGTGTGAATGCTTCTCCCTTGGCTTTGCGAATGCTAGTAAAGTAGAGGGTTCCACTGCCTACAATGACCCCGAATGAGATTCCGCTCGGCGAACAAGGAAACGCCTCCCTCACCCTTGTGACCTTTGAGTCGAAAGCTCACGTCGACGTTTCCCTGGGGGAGGTTGATCTACCGAACGCACTACGTTCAGAACCGACAACCACGAAGACAAGAACAATAAGAGAAAGAGACACACACAGAACCGCTAATCCAAGGGTCGCCATTGAGATACCACGTAGGCTCGAACCGTATCGCATCACCCATAGCAGCCTGCAACGCCTTGTCTTCGCGTGCGGCTTTCAAGATTTGGCGTACGACGGAACTCGACAGACGTTCTTGGTTCATCGCTACGAGGAGGAAGGCAGCCCATCCGGACACCCCAAGTGCGGCAAATGCGAGAATGAATGGCCATCGTTTCTACACAAATGCACTTCGGTTTCTAATTGGACGATAGTGGATGGATGGTAGTACCTGTATTTGCGGCAAATCATCGCGCGGAGGAGGGCGGGTGTAATAGAATTTGGGTTTTGAAGGAGCTGAAAAGGTCTCGGTGGGAGGTTCTTCTGTGGGAGGGGGAGGTCGAGGAATTTGAGTGGCTGTTGCAAATGTGCGTCGCTCAGAGAAAAGAACTACAAGTGAACGAGTTCTCCGACAAAACGCTGACATGAGGAAGTGGAGATGAGTGTGGCTGTGTCCATTCGCTGCTCCCTTCCCGAGTGGCTGTGCAGCTCTATCCTCAACTCTCTGGAAAGTTTCAATGCAAGAGGATTGGGTGTACAAAGGATTATTGTAGACAGAAAATACGCTAGAGGACCGACTCGAAACTTGCAGCATGTGTCATTATGCAATTGGAGAGAGGGGCTTGTGATGGGCCACCCCTATTTCCCCATCCTTTCCTACCATTATCATGACGACTCTGACCGGAAGCTCTGTCGTTGAGTCCCACCTCCACGAACAAGTCGCCGACACCGCCTCGGAGCTCCTCGTCGCGGAGACGGTACTCAACGACATTGCTGCCGTCCAGGCCACTCGGAAAGGTAAAGCACGCGAGGACGTCCCGCAGAGTGACGCGGACATCGCGCTCGACCTTCAAGCAGCTTCTCTGACGTCGTTGGTCGGCGTCTTGCAGGATCACCGCTTTGCTCTGAGTATTGATCGTGCCATCGAATCTGACGCGCATCAACTTGGGATACTCAGCGTTGTAGAACGGGCTGGACGTCATGACCATCGAGCGGCCGTTGCCCTCGGAGAGGGACTTGATTTGCCACGTCAGACACGGCCACAGCAAATGATGGGACAGTTGTTAGCTCGATCTGCTAGGTCACTCCAAGCTTGATCGTGCATTACAAGCATTGACTAGTTCCCAGAGAAACTTCTTCCGTACACCGTAGACGTGCCACCGAAACCACAGAGGTGGACTTGGGAACCATCAGTAAGGGCATAGAAAACGTTCACGTTACCACCCCAGATACTTCGGGAAACATCTCTCACCAATCATTCAAGTGAGCCTGTCTCTTTGAAAGTGCACGTGACTGACACCGAGGATCAGGACAATCGAGACAGGTCTCGAGTGTGTTATCTGCGCGGACGGCGTCATCGCGAACCGCTCATTTAAGGCACCGTGCGCGCATCGCTATTGTCGAGGCTGTATTATAAGCCTCATCGAGACGTCGCTGCGTGATGAGAGTCTTTACCCGTTGCGATGCTGTGGTCAACCACTTCCATTGGACTCGGGCGTCTTCAGGTTCATTTCAATCTCCCTCCGGTTTCAATTCCTTGCCAAGCGTCACGAATACTCAACGCCCGCCGGATCACGAGTGTATTGCTCCAATCCCAAGTGCTCCGCGTTCCTTGGCGCATCAGGAGATGTGAAGAGAGACTTCACCTGCGACGAATGTGACACCGTCTCCTGCTCCCAGTGCAAGAACATTGCGCATCCAAGAGAAAACTGCTCCGAACACCAATCGATGCTTGAGCTTCAAGAAACGGCGACAGCAAACAAGTGGCAAACTTGTCCAGGGTGTCATGCCATCGTCGAACTCAGCCAAGGCTGTTACCATATCACCTGCCGCTGTTTGACACAGTTTTGCTATCTGTGCTCTGCACGATGGAAAACTTGTGATTGTCGGCAGTGGGACGAAGAACGTTTGCTAAACGATGCCGAGAGAAGAGTTCGGAACGAGTTTGGCGATTGGGCGGCCGCGGCCCAACCAGCGGTGCATGTCCAGCGGGTTTATCAACGGATGGAAGCGCTGCGCGAAAGTCATGAATGTCAAGAACATTTCTGGATATATAGACATGGATCTGGGATGTGCGAAGAGTGTGGTCATTTTTTGCCTATTTTCTTGATGGTGAGTCCGTCTGGATGCGCTTCGGATGCAATGCACTGATTCGTTGGTCACAGCGCTGTGCTAATTGCCAGGCTTTAGTTTGCAAGCGGTGTTCTGTAAACAGGTTGTAGAGCATTTAGTGTATAATTAAAGAACGAAAAGTTGTACAAAAATGGTTCCTCCAATACTTAGCGCTCCTAGATTATGATTTATCATGACTGAAGCTGTCGTTGGCCAGACAAGATCAGTGTATACGAGCAGGAAAAAACGAGTAGATATGACGCTCGTCCCACCTACTCAGAGTGCTCTGTGCGTGACTGTGCATCATCGGAACTGTTCGCCTCGTCCTCCTCAACGTCTGTCGCGTCGCGTTTTCTTGCCCCCGATTTGGATTTGTTCCTGCCTGATGTACTCTTTTTTCCAACTTTTTCCTTATGGTCGCGGTATTCCCGAATGACACTCCGTATGTCGCCAACCATGTCGTTCAGAGTGTCTTCTCTTTCCGCGCGATTTTCTTCTCCACTGGCTCCTGAAGTAGCCCCAACCTCTGACAAAGCATTCAACACCTTAATCTCGCATTCCCACACCTCCATAGCTTCAAACGTTGGGGTCTCGAGGATGAGAGGGATATTTTGAACCCGAGGGTCCGACAAAATCGTCAGGAATGCTGGGAGCTTGAGCTCGCCTCTGATATGATATGGAGCAAAGAATGCGAAGGCGTGGACGAACAAAAAGGAGCAAATTGATCAGCCAGAACAACCTTTGGTGACGGACGACATACAGTCCGATATTCTCGTGTCTATCCTTCTTTGATCCAAGAGGTGCCTTGGAGTCATTGAGATGCATCCCACGGAGGTATGACAGTCCAACTTGTTCGTCGAACGTCGCCACTATCGACACATAAGTCTACGACGCGCGTAATTGGCATTAATCTCGGACTCACTCGTTTCACTGTTGGCGATTTAAATGTCAAGTAAACAAAGGAAAACCTTGACAGATTAGAATAATACTCACTCCCAACCTGATTTCGTAGAAATATCGTACCCCTACGTCATAACATACCACATTGGCACTTTGTCTATGTGGAGTGCAGATCACTCACGGCTGCATACAAATGACCTGCCCGTGACATCAGGATATATACAGTCCCGTACTGAGCCAAGTACTCACATGTATCAAGACACACTCCGACTCTCGACTTGTCGTCGACCTGTTCAATAATATCCCGAAGCTCTGTAAATTGGGAGCCTATAATATTCTTGGCACCGGACTAGTGAAATTATATCATTATGGCTCACTATAGCAGTCGGGAAGAATAAAGAATAAACTGAACCGGAGCACAACGCTCACCATGTTCTCGATAACGGTTATCACAGACGAAGTATCTTTATGGACCCTGTTTAAACACTGAGCTATAAGTGATATCGATTCTTCTTTGGTCGCATTCCCGACGGTGGAGCCTGGGCTTTCCGGGCACGATAATACTATGTACATCGTTGGCGGAAAGGAGGAGAATTTAAACTCACTGGAAGTTGTAAAACATCAAGCCCAATTGTTCACATCGCCGGAGATCGTCCAGAAAACATTCGTACGACTTTTCGCGTTTTGCTCTGGGATTATGCATTGTGCTCAAACCGGTGGCTCCTCAGGAGCGCATATATGCTACTTACTCGTCGGGGTTCCCAAGATTGATAAGGTAGCTTCCGTGAGGTAGAATGTATTTCGGGTCGTAACCGAACTCGTTCATGCGTGCTTTGAAAGACGCAACGTTTTCGTCCGTTAGAGGGAGAGACGACCATTTGCGTTGCGATTTAACGAATAGAGCAAACGCGTTGGCCCTGTATATGATGCAGCAAGTCACTATCACGAGGGCGAAACAAAAGGGACGCGAGACGCACCTGACGCGTGCCGCGTTCACGATCGAGTTTTCAACACCACCAGCCGCAGATACATGCGCACCAACTTTCCATGCAGACGGCACGCGCGGAGCAAAATCAGATGGCTTGGGGATAGCACGTTCTTTCTCTTGCCGCGCTTTGCGTGGCTGTTTCGTAGGATTGGCGACCGCGTTGTTCTCTGTGTGTGCATGTCTGCTTGAATACCAATGCAATACGGGGCCACCGTGACTCACGTTCGAGGTCATTAGGTTTTGTGACAACCGCTGATGGAGGTCGTTCGTCTGGCCGGTGTTCTTTCTTAGCGCGTTTGAATGGCCGACTCGTATGATCTCCTTTGGCCAATGGTGTGATGCCTGCTGGCTGATGTTTGGGCTCGCCGTTGGCAGCCAGCTGAGTCGCTCGTCTGGTCTGCACCATCGAAGCAGTCGGTAATGAACGAACAAAAGACTTCTTGAATAATTGCGCTTGCGAGGTGAGAACACGACGGGTGATGGGGTAGCAAGCCACAACCATCGAGTAGACTCCCCAATGCGGAAGGAAGGGCTTCAATTACTACTAGTACCGGGTCAGGCTTATCCAGAGTCTACTCCACAAACAAGACCGGCTTGCAGTTCGTCGACGGGCCTCCCTGTGAGTCCAGCGATTACACGAGCCTTGAAACTATGTAAGTTGGCCTCATGTTGCTCTCACCCGAGTCCCTGCCGCCGGTCTGAAGGTTTCATGACAATTCGCGCATGGAGGACCTGGACAGCCAGAGGCCGCCCAGCTGGTGGATACAAGTCGATTTGACAGGTGTAACAGTTTCAACGTGAATCCCGATCCATCGTTGCGTCGTCCCGCTCCATTTGCTTTAGTCAATTCAAGGGACAGGCTGAGGGTAGCTTTGCCTGTCCGTCCATATGATGGGTGGTACACCAGCTTGACTTGGAGTTCTATGAATTGGTGAGTCTTACACGGACACAGATGGATTATCCTGTTCAATCCACCAGCCTATCTAGATCTGGCACTTGGACAAAGCCGCAGTCGCGAGCACGTACATGTTCGGCACTCAGATGAACTTCTCGACGAATAGAGAGAACTGGTTACGTTTGCCTCGAGGCAACAAATGAACAGGTCATAGGGTATTGCCTCAAGCGGGAAGGTCACATTCACCCCTACTTGGAATATGCTATCCAATCGATAGGTACGTTGCAAACCATCGTCTCCTTGCACCCAGATCATTAGATGATCCCGTCAATATCTCCACACTGATAATGATCGGGGGGTAGGCGGTCCACTGCTTCTGAATCGGCAACGTCCGGATCTTCCGCTGGAGGACGTCAGCACATGGAGCCATGGCCCAGACTTCGAAAAAATTCTCGTATACGGCACGAGAACGCTGTACGTCCGCATTGACAGCTTCAATGTTCAGGGTTCTTTCAAAATATGACGTACGGGGTTAAATATATTCGGGGTACATGGCTACTCCGACTTCGAGAATCCACCCTAATCAAGAATTTTACGTCCGAATTTCAGATCCGTCTTCGCCTCAAGGACTCATCCTTATCGTCCTTATCTATCGCAAATCGGTTCAGTATCATATCCAATGCATGCATATAATGAGCTGTCGTTGGGACGACCAGGATTACAAGCCACAACCCATTGAGCTAGAGATCATACGAATCAAGCGCCACCACAATGTTGCAGCCGGTACACAGTCCCTCCGACTCATCCTCTCTGTTCATACTAATCTAATCCTGCTTTCCGTCTGATTCGACGCTTGGATAGAAACTTGACCTTGCACTGAAAGATGCCGTCGGAAGGATCAAACGTATCTGTGCCGACAGCCAAGGAAGATCCCAGTACTTTCCCTACGGTACGGAAGTATCCCGATACATGTACTGAACGTCTAATTGAACGTGCTCTATTCTGATACACAGGTGGCAGCGGCTACAAAGCCAGTGTTACCCATTACTTTGAAAGCAGCACAGAGGTAGCAGGCGGTGCCGTCCAGCCAGGGTCGGAAGAGGACCTGGCGAAGATTGTAAGTCGCTTCCATTGTCGTGAGCAATTTTGCAGAAGCATCAACATGCGATATACCAGATCGAAGCCATTGCGGCCACCCACGTTAAATTCGCGGTAAGCCCGACTTCATTTGCCAGCGTCGGAAGATAATATAGCCTGCCCAATCCAGGTCAAATGTGGTGGACATTCGACCAACCCTGGGTTCAGCTCCACCGCGGGGATTCAGATCTACCTTGTTCGCCTTAATAATATTGAGGTCGATAAACCTAACAAGCTCGTACGCGTCGGAGCCGGATGCCTTTTCGAAGAATTGTATCAGGCTCTGGATTCTCTGAGTCTCAACATTGTCGGTGGCTCCGGTCTGGCGGGGGTTGGGGTGTCTGGATGGATGCTAGGCGGTGGGTACTCTGCCAAGACCAGTCGGTTTGGATTGGGAGTGGACAACCTTGAGGCAATGAGAATTGTCCTCCCGGATGGGACCATCAAAGTAGCGAGCAAGACGGAAAATAAGGACCTGTTCTTTGCTGTCAAGGTGCGGTCCAAATGTTGTCTGATTCCTCCTGGATCCGAGCTTACCTTACCAGGGAGGAGGCAACAACTACGGTATAGTCTCCGAATTCACTCTCAAAGCCCATGACCAACCCGAGGGGTCATATCACGTCCGTTTTCATTTCTTAGCCTCCTCGTGTTCATATACTAACTGCTGATTTCTGCCGTTGTACATGACTTCGTTCATCCAGGATCAAACGTTCACTTACAAAAATGCGCAGTACTTCGATCAAGTCAAGGAAGCCATCCATAAGATCAACCAGAAACAAGATGCCAGGGCAAATGTCGAAGCTGCATTTAGGCACTATAGCCAACCTAGCACTGAGACACCTCTGGTCTGCATCTACCCTTTCTTCTAGTGTTCCAGCCGACAATGCTCTGATCACCGATGCTACGTCCTACAGGTAACGCTGACAGTCCATTGTGTGTATGACGGCACGCTCCCCAACCCAAGCCCCTTCGCAGAACTGGAGAGTATTCCACAAGGCGAGAACGGCATGTATCATGGCTCTTTACGTAGAGGAGAATAATGAATCCGCGCCAACAGGATCCCCCGCCCTAGAGAGCTGCGAGACTGGCTCCTTCCTCTTGGCTGACTTACGCCGTTCGTGTGTCAATGGGACATATGACATCATGAATGGCGTGGCTGCATCCGCGCTCGCAAGCCTCCCCACTGCTTCTGACATACCAGAAACAATGCGTCCCAGGGTACCAATGGCCGGCATTGGCCAGTTCCCGCGGTATGTTTCGTTTAAATACACTATTCTGCAAGAAATGACGACGAGCATGTGCCAGCGGTCGGTGGGGCAACGTTATGGTCGACGAGTTCACCCCAGGTATCGTCAATGAAATCGAGAAGCAAGCGATTGTAAGTCTATTGGGCACCCGTGTTCCTAAACAATGCTCAGCACGTATCACGAATGTTCCAGGAAGTCGCCAAAGGGCTTGGGCAAAATGGTGGCACTCGTATCACCATGGGATTTTGGCCATTCACAAAGTCTATGTTTGACAACGCGACGGAGTGTGCTTTCCCTCATGAGGCAGGCAAGCCGAACTGCCCCATCATTCTCTATTTCACCTGGGAGGGGGAGCAAAACGACAAGCACTGGATCGATACCATGAAGACGACAATGGAGTCGCTCAGGAAAAAGGTCCTCGAAGAACGTCCCAAATCTAAAGATCTCCCACACATGATCAACACGGCTCTTGCGGAAGCGACGACAGTGGAAGATCTCTACCACGGCAACTTGCCGAAACTGAAGGGGTTGAGAAATGTGTACGATCCCAACGGTGTGATGGATCGTGCTGGTGGATTCAGAATTCCTGTAGGTGTGCAGTGAATCTACTTCTAGCGACGACCCTGTATTTGTATTTTTCCGAGTCCCTTGCAACGTCGTCAGCGATGATGTTTTTTTTTCTGAATACAATCTTGAGCTTCCGGCTGTGCCGACCGTTATCATGCAGAGGCATGATCGACTTCACCTGATAACATATTGAACAAGCTTGCCCGGTGTTCACTGGCACGTCCTTCCTACCCTCTGGTGAATGCCCTCGTAGTGCCAGTGATCGTGCGAGCAAGTCTTCGAGGTCTTCAACATCATCTTTGTTGGCGAGAACAAGTACGGTAGGGGCCCTACGTTAGATGTAGACACTTTCGTTTCGATAGTGTGTGACGTCCGTGTCGTCAATGGTGTTGAAGTAGTTCCGACCCTCGCATGCCAAGAATATACATGATGATGTTTATGTATGTACATACCTGGTAGTAACATATTGAACAACCGCGTCTCTGCAATGTTGTCTCACATCCTCTTCCTCCTCTTGAATGCCCGCCAAGACAAGCACCAGACTGCGCTCAACAAACCT
>JBBPJP010000771.1:0-15155 GCA_038088775.1 Boletus barrowsii | reverse complement strand
TTACTTATGAAATGGGATGCAATCATAGGGACGATGTGCGGCATTGGGAGGAAGAAAAATGGGGGGGGGGGGGGGATGGGATGGGATGGCTGGCAATGATGCTGATTGGACTCTACAGAGTTGCTTCAAGGACAATGATTGAAGAATCAACATCGAGATGCGATGTGACATCTCTGCATGAAATATGTCCCGCCGAGCACAAGTTCACCGTGGAGAACAAGCTTGGCGCGTTGGCCACCCTGAGCTTGTTGACATGTCCCTGTATTGGCAGCAAAAAACTACCACATATTGGAATGACCTTTACGGAGACGAATTAGTAGAAAGAAAAAAGAAGCTTTGCATCCAGTAAGCGAATCATCCGATTCTGATTAGGGGTCCCCCTATCCATCGCAAGTAACGACAGGCTCAAGGGAAGGAAGGCGGCTGTACTGCTCACCTGCAAATGCGAAAGCGTGGTGTGCGTAATGAACGGAGTCACCAACAATACTGAGAGAAGGAAACCGACCCTGAATCAAGATGCATGGGGAGTCTACGCGGAAACATCGGGGTCTGATGCCAAGTGTCGATGACTGGCTGCCATCTGAAATTGTTACGCAACTGAGCAGTCACAGTGGTTGCATGGGCTACGCCATAATGAACTTGCGATTTCTAATTCGAGAACAACTACGTGACAAGTAAGACCATAAATGAACGCAACGACAAAGTTTACGGACAACTGATAATTCTGGGTACTGCATCGTTCCATGGGGAAGAGGCAAAGTCTGTCGGTGCCAGTGGGCACTGTGGATTCGTGACGATGTGGGAACGGAGCAATCTTGACGTGGTGGGCTCAGCAACTCCCATTACGAACGTGAACATACTAACAAGTCTCGTCTCGCAAGTCCCTTATCCATGTCTTGTAAATTCAATACTAGTACGTACATAGATGCTATAGTGAATTGCTCAAAAGCTACGATTATCGTAAACAAGGTTTCTGCCGAACCTTCGGCGCTCACTCTAGTTGGAAATGAGACCTGACATTTTACGCGCAAAATAAGAGCACGTCGAGTCTTGCAGTTAAATTCACGTGAGAAACTCAAGTTAACTGCACCTTGATAGTGCTCTTATTTTGCACGTAAAAGGTCAGGTTTCATTTCCAGAAATTGTAAGATACAGATGAGAAACCTGCTAGGGATACAACTTGACGAATTTGTGGCACGTACACTATACTCAAACTCGAAACATCTTTCAGCTCGAATGCCACAGAATTCAGCCACGTTCAGATGTTTCGCCGTGAGGCCCAATTTAGGACTATTGTTCCAGGCCGATGCCTGCGGTGTGCGCCATCAATATCTCAGTCGCCACGTCAAAAACGAGACACCCACGTCGAGCTGCGCGCGATCGTTCTCCACGGCCTCCAACACCTGCTCGATCGCTGCGCTGTTGTCGACAAAGTCGCGCAGGGTCTTCAATGTCTACCGATCGACGTGCTTGAGTGTGCGCTGCTTGTCGAAGACGTTCTCCCGCACGGTGGCGGAAAGGCTCTGGGCTGGGCGGGGTCAATTATGCCGTCGAGCGAGCGGTGGCTCCCGAAGAGAGTCGAGTCGAGGATTGGTGGAACCCAGGCGGGCCGAGCTAGGTGCAGAGATGAGAGGTTTTAGTGGGTATTAATCTACCCAGGCCCCCTGACGAGACCGGGGATACCAGGTAGCGTACAGAGCCCAACACCCCGCCGCCCTGCATGCAGTGCGTAAGGGCATTTCCCCTCGGACCGAAGATCCCCGTGATCCCCGCCTTTGTGTGTTATGTAGGACTATAATCATTATTCCCAATCCACGTCAATAGTGATGAATTCAGTATCAGCGTCCTTCGCAGCATCACAGTGCTTCGCTACACACCTCCCTCCAGCGCCTTCCCCTTCGTTGCACCTCCACAGCCTCCCCGAGTTAGCATGTCCTTGAACAATGTCTGGTTGACCTTCTCCCCCTCCCCCTTCACAGCCCTCACAGCCAACTGATGTATCTCACCCTCTGGCGCGCAGATGTCACACCGCACCTGACCGTTGATCTCATCGCACGTCTTCGCCAGCTGATCTCCGTCCATGTGCACCGTCGTCTGATAAACTTTGCACTGTGCCTTGTGGACCACTTCGCTGAGTTCATGCACCATAGTGGTCTTTTCAGCGGACCCGGGTGACGGTCCTGTCTGCTGTGACGTCACGAAAAATACATGGGACTCCTTTCCGTCTCTTCCGGCGCGCCCAGCCATCTGAAGTGTGGACATCAACCCATATGCCGGCTCATAGATGACCACAAATCGAATATGCGCCCGGTCAACGCCCGATCCAAATGCAGAGGTGCAAGCCATCACCTTGCATTCTCCGCCATCCCATCTATGCAGATTGCTCTCCTTTGTTGCTATTCCGGTAAGGGGCAACGAGGTGTGAAAAACTGGGCAAGGGAACCCGTTGACGAACGTTTGCAGCTCTGCTACGGACGCAAAGAACACTAAAATTCTCTCCTCGTCCTTTAGCTGCATCGCCAGCTCCTGTACCAGCCTCACCAGTTGATAGTTGGGAGTGAGGGACCCCCGGGCCAGACGGATAGTGTGGAGGCCAATCTCTGGGCGGTTTGTAGCGCACCGAATGAATGCCGTTCCACCCAAGTGCATGCCGAAATTCTTCAGCAGGTGAGACTCCAGCTTGGGTGGTGCCGTGGCAGAGAGAAGTACTATCTTCGTCTCCATTCCTTTTGCCCAACATGCCATCCTCCGCCACCTAGAAATCCTCTCCGGCGGACACGTCAGCTGGTCGTGATGCTCGTCCACGAAAATCGCGTGGAACCTGGGCGCATTGAAAGTGCTCAGTACGCTTTTATTGGGGACCAAGGTCAGACACGAAATGTTGCCTACATGAGGAATGGAACCCACTTATTCAGAGCCACGCTGTTGACGTGCTCCACCTGGACGAACAAGATCTGCACGTCATGCGGCAGAGCATTCCTCCCTGTGTTCGAGAAGTTGATGACCTTCAGTCCCGCCTTCCGTGCTCTGTCTGCCTGCTCGTCTAGAAGTATCGCGAATGGGCACACCACTATGAACTTCAGTTCCAGATCGGCGAGCGCAGGTGCTAGCCACAACATGCTCTTGCCTCCGCCGGTCGGCATTGTCACCATCATGTCCTGCTGAAACGTTCGATCTCCCACCAACAGCATAGCTGCCATTTGTGCTGCGCTCTTTTCCCGACCGCCAGGATTCCCTGTGATCCTCTGAATCATCCCGCGAAGGTTTGCGCAGTGTGAACTTGTTGACTGTGCGGGGTTGCAAAACCAACCCTGTGGTATGTTCCGAGTCATTACTGTGCCTCCGTCTTCCAGAGTGAAGGTCGCAGGGAGTTGTGAGTTTGATTCCCAGCCCGAGGTTGGCACAATGAGCCGAGGGTCAGAGAGATAACAAGTTTGCCCCTCCTCTGCTGCTCTTGCTCCATCTAAGTTTTCTTTTCCTTTTTCTTCTTCTTCATAACGGCAATAACCATCCGGACATGCTGGTGAGTGTCGAGGCTTCTTCGATGGCCTTGGTTCGAAGTTCTGTCCCTCTGGACGCTCTCGACGGCGATCGCTCTGAGACATCGTCACGACCGGAGCTCGAGGCGACAAATCGGCCACCCCTTTGCGTAGACCGGGAAGGGCTAGGGCCGTCTGAATGGAAGGCGGAGCAGCCGGCTGGTCAAATGAATTCATGCGCATAAGAATGGCTGGTTGCGCCGCCGACCTTTCGGGGATATCGGGCCATGCGGATGAATTGACTGTGTGCGCTTTGAATGAGATCACATGCGTGTGCGGGGGCATCGATGTGGGCGGAAATTGAGAATGAAATGAGTTTGGTGCTGTCGACGGGGTTGGGGATGTTGACTGGCTGGCTGAAAGCAGCGAAGAAGGTAGCTCTTGAGCAATTGATGCTTGCCTGCCAATTGAACTCGAGCTCTTTTCCCAGGAATTACGAACAGGGCCGGCCAGACTTCCTCGACTTCCTTGAGTGTCTGAGACCTCCTCTGGTTTCTGGATGGCGGCTGTCAAAGATTCATCTGCTGAGTCTGGATCCGAGTCACCATTCAAGGACCTTCGAAGTAATTTCTGATCGGAAAGCGAAGAAGCTGCAGCGGTTAGCAGCTTCACTGCGTCTTTAGTGAGACCTATCTCCGCCAAGTCCTTTGCAATGGACTCCTTCACTATTGCGCATACTCGAGTGGCAAGTTGGTCCGGATCGATTGGATTTACGGAACGCGATCTCATGCGTATGTTCCTAACTGGCTCCGGAATGGGATGAGGTCCCATCCCTAATACACTCGACCACTCCTCCCCTAACCATCGGTGCTGTGCCAACGCATTGTTTGACAGTCGAGGGAGCGCTCCGTGAATGACGGCATAGTGTGTGACATCCACCTGCATAGAATGGTCTGCTGCCTCGGAGAGTAATTCATCCGCGCAGGGAAAGGTTTCATTGGGAGAGATGAACTCCCGACCGAGGGTTATCATCCCCTGGCGAAAGTCGCTCGCACCCCAGTTACAGCCAAACATCTCCTGGTTCCACTTTGGTAGCGCGTTGTAAAATTGGTCTGGGGTTGTCCTCTTCCCTTCTTGGACGCATAGGTACCTGGGATATACACCCATGAGTCACCTGGTCTGCGAGGAAATGAGCGTGTCACTCACGTTCGATACACCCGCACAGCGTCCTCTCCATATATCACTCTGGCAAGGAGCGCCTGAACCTCCCGGAAACCACCCCCAAGCAACACCAGCATGATGTCCTTCAACGGGGCGGGCAAGAATGCGGGAATGCATGTGTCTGCGCCTTTCATGTTCGTGGTCTTGCTGTACCTCCCAATAAACAGAGCTTCATGTCCTTGAAACACGAGGTTTCGAGGTCTGTCTGCATTGCGTAATTGGTGCTGTAGGAACTGCGTGACTCTCGTTGATAGCTGAGTCCCAACATAAAGAGCATGCGCAACACGGCTCCAGAGACTGTCAGCCTTGCAGAGGAACTGTTTGACTGCCCGCTGGTCCCAGCGCCACTCGCCCGACTCCTGCACGTAAGAAAGCAGCCTCCACCTCTCCACCACACGGAAGAAAGCTTCTGTGCTTCTCTCTTTGAACGGCGACTCCTCTAGGAATGAATAACCCCTCTGGTGGTTCCCCAAGTCATCCACAACCTCGATATCTTGTAGGTCCGGCCACTTCATCTCACCCGTAAGTTCCAAGAATTCTTCCTTTACAAGAGCCATTTGGCGGCTCATTCCCGCTCGAAGCGCCTCCAGCCGCATAGTTTTACCCCTGATTGATATCCACTCATACTTGGGATCAACGAACACATTTGGATCTTGTACCTGCCCGTATGCCAGGGCGGAAGCCGCCTGCTGCATCTCCCAGAGCATGTTAAACGTCGTCGGCCTCCCCAACTTCAATGCAGCATCAAAGTAGTAGCCCATTCTACTGGAATGGACGAACCAAAGAAAAAACCCGTTAGAGGAAAAGCAGGAATAGATGAACAACGGCTCACTCAATCACGTCCATGTTGTGGAGATGCCTGTCGGGGAACATCGCTTTGTACAGCGTTGTCAACCGGCAGAAATACTTCAGCTTGGCCAGAAGCGGCGTGAGGCTCGTCGGCTCGATGAAAGACCCATCCGATCGCAGTGCAAATAACCAAATGAAGCGTTCAATGGGGTTCTCCCATCGATCCTGGGACTTCCCCTCCGGGTTGTGGACAAGAGACCAGCAGAAGTTCTGGTAGTTGATTACCGCTCCCGCCATCCAGTCGTCATTGTGCCTTTTCACCGCACAAATGAGGCCTTCCAGATGCGACCGCTGTTGCTCAGTATAGTGGAATTTCAACCCACTTTCATGGCCCATTTCCACCCGTATCATTGCCCTCAACATGTGAACAAACGCCCCTGGGTAGGCGGTGTTCTCTGTCGGCACCATCATAAAGTAACTCTGGCTAAGAAATGCCAATATCAGAATGGTGACGCTGCAGTGGAATGGAGCTCTGGAACATACTCCTGCGCACCGAACCCGGGGCCGTTCTTGAGCACTTTTTGGACCGTGAATGACTGCCCACACTTGTCTAATGCTTGCCTGATGATGGTGTGATGTTGCGTCACTACTTGCTGCAGCCGTGCAAATACGCCGTCCGCTTCTTCCGCCAAATGCCCTGCCTTGAGCGCCTGCGCTGCCCGTCTCTCGCCCCTATGTTCTCTGATCTCAGGCATGAATCTGTCCCACTGGGTGAGCTTCAGAAGCGGCAACCGATCCCGATCAGCATCCTCCGTTATCACTTGCTCCGAGTCTGGTGCCGTGACTTGAATGAAATTGGTGCGAAGGTAGTTGCGGATATCGACAGCGGCCGCCGCCGTTGCGTCGATGTCCACCTCGAAGTAGACCCCATTGGCGCTCAGAAATAGAACCTGCATCATTGTGGGACGACGCAGGACCTCGCTCGCGACGCCTCGCCCGGGCTGGTCCCTGGAGTGCCGTAGCATCGTCTGCCAATCCCGCACGCAGTACGTGCAACCCTTCTCTGCACAGGCGTTCCCCTCGACAGGGCGGCTGATCGCCTGAATCGGCGGCCCGCCAGGACTGGGCAGATTGACTTGATCTGGGAATTCGAACACCCCTCCTGCATGAAAAGCACGCTCAAGCTCGACCTCCTGCTCTGGCTTGAGCTTCATGCGATGCCGCTTCCCCTTTAGGTGCCCTTTCACAATGGAAAAGGTCAATGCACACTCGCACTCCCGACAAACAAACACCTTCAACGCAGTATGAACCCATAGCCCCAAGCTGTCCAGCACATTGTTCGCGTGGAGATAGTTGGTGCCTGGAACAAGAACCACGCGCTGCCTCGAGTCAGCTGGTGCTCCACCTATGCCGTGGATTCAACGATTGTCAACGCCGGATAAAAGCCTGCGATGCTCACCCGCGCTCATGGACACTGTCGCACTAGCATCCACAGTCGCAGCTGAAGCCGCTCTTAAGGATGAGACTCCCTCGGACAGACTTAATCTTTGACCACTGAGACTGCGAGAGCCTGAAGGCAGTTAGCCAACCTCCATCGTTCGTCAGG
The DNA here is from genome assembly GCA_038088775.1 of Boletus barrowsii. Taxonomy (NCBI): domain Eukaryota; kingdom Fungi; phylum Basidiomycota; class Agaricomycetes; order Boletales; family Boletaceae; genus Boletus; species Boletus barrowsii. The sequence continues at coordinate 8,060 of JBBPJP010000771.1, read as the reverse complement.
TACTATATAGAAAACCTGACCTCGCTGTCTCCGTCCCTTCCCTTCTGCCGCTGTCCTCGTTAACCCAGTGCCAGTACCACACGCCCACGGCCCAGCATTGTTCGCAGGCATGAATTCGAGACCGTAGGATAGAGGTGTGAAAAGAGAGTAGACGTGCGCTAAGTATGTAGCTCTGCCTTGACAACAGGCCAAGATGCTCCTCCCGCCCTGCAACCGCTATGTACCCATAATTGCATATCGCACCTCCCATCCGCTGACAAGACCGCCACGATCCGGTCCCTCTCCTACATAACTTACCTAACTAGGGCCTTAAAAAGGTCCAAGCTCGCGTTTGGTCGAGGGCGGCAATTTCGGATAAGGTGGAGCAAACGAGGCACCACTACGGCAGATGGACGTCACAGAGACGTCGACAAACCTTCATGGCGAAATCATCGAATTTCCATGTCTGTCGCAATTCCATGTCCGTCGCAAAAGGCGAGGTTACGTTGCAACACATCTTTTGAAGAAGCTCACCGATGAGATCGCAGGGAGAGTTGGACCGGCGCAGTCTCGCATTCGTGCTTGTGCACGCTCGAATGAGTGTATTGCACACTCTCAGTGGTTGTCCATCTGCATGTTTCCAAGCAGAAGATGCACGCACACCTTTTGGAATTGTCAGTGGTGATATTCACCGAGCGATAGTATGTTGAACACGTGCCTGGACTGTATGACGTATATCGTTGAAGTGGACCATAGCGATCAGATCGTCTATCTATGATAACGCATCAGGGTGGCCTCTGGCCGTGAACACGAAATATGAGGGCAACGAATGGGAACGCAAACCTTGATAAGGAAAGGTGAGATGAATGAGGCCCCGATCTATTGACGGACGGCTTGATATTGGTAGCCTTGGTACAAATTAACGACAGTGTCAAACAGCGTCAGAGGAATAAGTACCTCCTCTGCATCTTGGGCACTGCGTCCCACATCCGGAGATGTGCCCGAATGAGAGCTCTGCTGGCAAGCACCTCCTAGTCGACATCTACGTTTGTCCTGCAATTACCTTGCTACCCATATCGACGAGGAGTGACGTGTTCTTGACGCCGTGCAATGTGATAACCTGCTCAAATGCTTCCATTGCATCATGCTTGTTCCCTTCATCTACACATGTCATCCCTTGTGCGATATGACCGAGAAAGGCAAACGAGAGTGTCACCACACCAAAAAGCGCTTGTGCGGGAGGTGTCCATGGCCTGTTCCAAATTCCGATTCCTAATTGATGAAGCCTGAGTTTCGAGGATGAATCGATTGACGAACGACGAACATTGTCATTGATGGAGACCACCCAAAGTCCTGACACCCGTGGTATCTGTTGCACGACCTCACGCCTCGCGTGCTTTAAAGATGGAATGATGTAGAATGCGATCGCTTGTCTGTGCTCGTCTAGTTGATGGTGTCGAGGGCATCCAAGTCCGCCTGCAGCTGCTCCATTGCCTCCTCGTATGCTCACTCCTGTTTCCTCGCTTTCGAGACCTCCACCTCCACCTCAAGCTCGGTGATCGTATCCGATTGCTTCTTGCTCGCTTCCATGCGGCGTTCCATGAGCTCGATTTTGACGTCCGACTCTTGGTTCGTCTTGTAACTGTGCCGCTTGCCTCGACGTTGACTGCTGTACTTGCTCGGGTTCCATCGATACGGACAATCCAAGGTGGCGTGCCGGTGACTGTCGAACGAGAGTCATGGCTGTTTGCTTGGCGAACGAAAGCACCGTGGCGAGCTGGAAGGAAGACTTGGCATTTCAAGCATCGCTGAGGTGAGGAATGACTAGTGACTTGCTGGGCGAGCTACGGGACAATAGGCAAACAGTCAGTGTCGCATGCCAATCAAGCCGTAAATAGAATCCAACATACAGAGATACCAAAGTTGACCAGCTCAGGGACGGCATTACTCAATGACTTTAACTGGCCGATGAGATGTGCTTTCAATGCAGTTGAGTCCTGGATAACATCCTCCAAGCATTTCGTGAGTTTCCTGGGTTGGGGTCGTCAGCTTCCCATCCAACAAAAAGAGTATGATATCCACATATACTGACTTGGAGAGAACCTCGGCACTCTTGCCTTGGTCGAGAAGCTTTTGAAGAGGCTCGAAAAGTTCAAATTCTGGGTCATATCTACCCATGTCGCCATGTCGAGAACCATGTCTTCGTCTCGCAGGATAGCAGCAACGGACATTTTGGTAAGACAGATTGAAGCGGCGAATATCTCAAGATCGAGAGGGCATATCCCAATTCTCAAATCTTGATCAAATCTGTTGAAATAGGTCTCGGCGAGATGGTCGAATTGTGCTTGCAACCTATGTGATACAAAGATTGAATCCTGCGCGACTTCCGGAGTACGCGACACTCACTTCACGACGTCACTAACAAATTCCATTTCGCGGAATTCATCACGTCTTAGAAGATCAATGTGCATATCAATATGTTTCTCCACAGGTGCAGCTTCAGGGTAGATCCGATCGATGTGTAAGAACAAGGTTGGATCGCACCGACGGAGTTTTGCAGCGAATCACTTGCAAAGTAATACTAGCCAGACCGACAGCACGACATCTCATCTGCAATTCCATGTCATCCGTGTAATGACTGACTCAAGGAACTATGCTCACCTCACAAATACCCACAACAGTGTAGGGGACATCTCCCTTGAGAGGCTCGGGAAGTCCATGAGCCTGTCCGACAACGACGTTGATAAGATCGATTTTCAACCCCATTCGTTGGAAGAAGAGGTAACAGCTTGTAGTATCACTGTCGCTCTCTACGTATACTTGCGGCAGGTATGGCTAGTTTAGAAAAATGAGTACGTCATAAAGGACGATGAGAACATTGGCGTTACCTGCACGATCCCGAGCACCTCCTTGCTTTCTTTCACTTCCAGTTTGCGCACCTCAAGTTCAACAGTCTTTGCTTGATTCTTGGCAGCGGTTGACTGGAGCTTGAGATTGAGAGACACCATCGCTGCTGCTTGCAATGCTGCCGTGGCAGACCCGTGCTGCGCCATTTGAGTTTGGGTGCGCAGATGATAAGTTCGCTGGATAGTATGTTTACAAGGGTCCACATGCGGAAGCTGAGGAGGAAATTACCTCTGTAGTTGTAGCGCAGACCCTCGGAACGGAGTAATAGTGTTCTCCAGCTCCTGACAGGCGGCTTCCAGCGTCAAGATTTTTTGCAAGTGTTCTCGAATCTGGATACCCTCGAGTCTGCAAGCAAGAATCAGGTCTGCCACTCCCGCCGCACAATATCATGGTGCGCACCGATTTCCTCTTGCAGAGCTTTCTCCGTCTCGATATGATTTTCTTCCAGTTCGTCATTGAGCTCTTTGAGAGCCTCAAGGTCCTCGATAGTGATACGCATCTCTTCAATTTTATTCTCGAGCATGAGGTTCCGCTCAGTGAGTTGCACGAACATCTCTTCTGCTCCCAAAGCATCATCAAGCTGCGCTGTCGGGTCGTCAATCTGCGTTTCGGCGTTGGAACGCTTGATGAGAGTTGTTTCATATTGGCCTATCGTAGTGTCAGAATAGTATAAACCAGGAATTAGAGTGTAAAGCAGACCTTGAAGGTCATCGATACTCGTGATGTCCTTTTCCATCTCGGCAATGCGCCGGCGTTGTCCTGGCTCAGTTTGTTGCGAGATATCTTGGAGGCTAAGTAGGATTATAGAAAAGATAAGTAGAATGACACTAAATTTTCTTACCGGATGAGTGCCTCCTTCAGACGTTCATTCTCCTTTTCAAGTTGAATGTATGCTAGCGGAGACTTTGCATTTACTTCGCCCTCCTCCCTGGTTACTGACATCTTGCAGTCAATGTTATCATATTTCGGCTGACACAAGCACTTACCACCCATCCTTCAATACCTGCAACTCTACCTCCATCTGGGCTAGTAGCTTCTCCCTGACTTCTTCCAGCTCTGCCAGTGCCTGCGCCAACTCAGCCTTCTCTTCCACGACCTCTTTGAACATGGCCATTTCTAACTGCTCCTGAGCATCGATTCCCCTGTTGTCCGATGGCTGAGCAAGCTGTTGGGCGTCAGCCAATTGGCGTCGAGCTCGGTTAAGAGGCTTGGCCTGAGGTTTTGGACGAAGCGCGATGAACGACTCTGCCTCAGAGAGGCGCGGCTCAAGCTCACGGATCTGACGGGCATCATCTCCTCGCTTTGCTTCCATTACTCGAATTCGTGCACGTAGTTCTTGAAGCTCGGCATCTTCCACCTGTGCCCTACATTACAAGTGAGTAGTACCGAATATCACATAAGACGAGACACACAGTAGTAATGGGCGAAGATGGCTCTCTCGTTATGGAGACCGTTCGGACATGTCCAGACTTGTTGGTCAGAGAAGGGGTAGCGCTTACTGGCACACCCATCATAGTTCGATCTGAGCGGGAGACAACAACAAGGCGGGTTCCAGCACGAGAGTTTGCTGGAGAGGTTGTAACCGTGGTTGAGGGGAAGACGTCAAAGGAGCAGAAGGTGACAGTACGATTGTTCTGGAAGATGGGACAATGGTAGATGTTTTATCGAGTTGAGATGATGACAGGGTCGAGATTGATGGTGCTGTGATACGTGTAGCTGACTTGGAAGGGCTAGGCGGTACATTGTCGATTGTCAATTGATGGGGCAGGACTTGCGTGGTTGGAGGGTGAGTGATGGAATACGTTTCACGGGGGAGGATGGTGGTGCAAGACGAGATCTAGAGGACTCGACCTGCCTGGTGGTGAGAGCAAAGAAGTCCCCGACGGTGTGGGTTTGACTGGGCTGGACGAGTGGGAGGAAGACATAGCACTTGTCGCGCCAGAGCGTAATATAGTGGGCCGAACGAGGCCGGCACTGGAAGTGCGCTGATGGTCAACTGAAGGACGCGGCGCTCGCTAAACGTTAGTAAACGAGATGATTGACTTTGCGTCAAGTCGAAGAATACAAAACTCACGTTCACTGGTGACTGCTCGGGTTCAGCCGCAATGATCTTGACTCGACTTGGGCGGATGAATGCACCGTAAAGAGGCCTACAAGAGAAATATGCGATGCCTTGGATGGAGCCATCGTTCCTGCCCTTTGGCTTGAAGAGCTCGATGCCGACCCATTTGCCTGGTGTGAAGGAGGTCGTACCGCAGAAACAGACGATTCCCTTGCCAGCTGCGATCTCAACAAGAGCTCCGATTGGAGGGGTCCGCGACAGACATTCACGAAGGCCAAGACCCTGTCCGTCTTTCCTGATATAGATTATAGGAATCTGAGTATGGGAAAAGGAGCAAGTGTTAGCTAAAGTTCATCACCTAATTGGAAGTCCTGTGTATAACCAACTTCGGTCCTCCTCCCAGCGTCGGGCAGGAATGACGTAGATACTCGTGAGGATGTATGCCTGACATAGCTCGACAGACTTCCATCCATCGATGAGCGTGTTTGCCCCAGAGTGCTTCGCGAAGTGCATCGCCACGGGATAGATCTCAGATTTTAGATTTTTCGCTATCATACCGGGATGGGATTGCGCAGACTGCTCGGAGTCTCAGACGAATTATCAGGGAAGAAGACAAAATATACGCACTGACGGTGAAAAGGAATGGACAACCCTGAAATATTGAGGACGAGGTGTGAAGTCTCAGGTCTAACAAGCCAATGAAAGGCTACATGACAGATGGACGTCAGTCTTGCTCGCCTCGATGGTGATATGACGTACATTGATTTGGTTCCAAAAATTGTCCTGTGACATGAGCCTCGTGCTTCCCAGGAAGTAAATAAAAGCAACACACATATCGAACAATTCGTCCACATCTGCGGACGTCACCAGTCCGTGCAACAAGATGTCCGGTGGACTATTTCTTTCTATCAAGTGCTTTCGAATATTGAGGTCGTTTGCTGGCCCTGGTCCGAGGACTCAGTAAACATCATAGTCCTGACATGACGGTAACAGATGACATACCTGGCCAGAAGTACTCCTTGTTTGCGACACCCTTGATCCCATCAACGAAAAGCCTACAGATCCTAGCGCAACATTGGACACGTACCACGTTATCGTCATCTTCCTCGGGCTTGATGGCGGCGCCACTCGTACCCGTACCACTTCCCAATCGACCCCGACTCTTTCCTTTCCCCTTTCCCTTTTTTCGTTGTCCTTGTCTAGAGAGAGGTTCGCGAGCAACCCAATCGGAACAGTGATGTCCGGTAGCGCATTGCGCGCTTTTTTGGAAACCTCCAGAGCCTCATCAGAGTCGCCCATAGCATGGCTGGCAGAAGAATGGTCACCGGCACCAGAGGATGGGACTTGGCCAGAACGACGCATCTCGCGGATGATCTCCATCCTCGCTGCGGACGCCTTGCCGGGTTGTTGTGTGTTACTCTGAAGACGATCCATCCAATCAACCACCCGGACGTTATCCTCGTCAGAAGGTGAGATCGCCAGCTTAAATTGGTCGATGGAGAGCGGTGTCGCCATGTACGGGTTGTGAAGCTGCAATGGGAACGGGGTCAACCTGAAACGCGCAGGTTGATAATGTGCGATCTACTCACATGTTTTAAGAGAGATCCAATGATCTGATCCTTGTGACGAATCTGCGCAAGTAGGTATTCCCTTTTACTAACACGAGAGGGTGGTGATGAGTATGTGGATGACAACGTTTCAGAGGATGCAGCAGAAAAATCAGAACGAATTGAATCGCGGGATGAAGAATGCTTCATTTCTGTCGACATCGAACGACAAAAAGAAGAACAATTTGCAAGTGAAATCGTCAACGTGATAAACGGGTGAGTTGGTAAGAGGATCAGTGAAGAAACAAGGAGAAGACGACGAGCGACGGAGAGAGGACGGGCGCACTTAAGTAGCTCGACTGTAGTGTGAATGCCAATGAGGCCAAAACAATACGGCCCCTGCTGCGAGCACTGCTCCTGCCGGAGAGAAAGGATGCGAAAAAGAAAAGGAGTAGCCTATTCGTTGGCTCTATGAAGGGTGGGTATTAATGACCCTGCATGCCGTCCTGCTTCCAGGATAAAACCTAGACCAGGTGGCCATCACGCCAATCGCGGATTGACAAACGAACAGGAATCCGGTTCTGCAGTGGGAGATGTCACACTCTGATATCCAAAAATGGAAACGTGACGGCAATGCAGTGCTCGGGGACGGCGCCAAAACGTCGCAGGAAAGAGAGAAAACAAGGAAGCATCGCAATGGACTTACTTGGGGGTAGTTCTAGGCTTCTTTGCATCAACGATGCAGGGATGGCCGGTAGAGGCACAACGCTTACACGCGTTTGCACCCTCCGGAAGGTCGCACTTCATCTATCGTCGTCTGGAAACAGATCATGATCGATGACAGCGAACACGAAGTGATACAAGCCAGAGCTGGAGTGATTGATTCCCGGAAGCGTCAGAGTGCAAGGAGGATTGAAATTAACAGCGGTCCGATTCCAGTGGTTCCATATTGGGGATAGCGAGATTCCAGACCGGGTTCCAAGGGAATGGCGAGTAAATCGGGCAAGCCAGGAAGAAACAAGGATCATTCCCAACGTCGCAGTATGTTCCGAACAAGAAACATTGCATGCGGAGTCGTTAGGTACAGTTTCATTATGCGCATCACGTGAAAGGGATGGTCCAAAACGGCCAAATCAAAGTGATGGGTCGACGAAAGTGGAATAGTAGTTGTTGACACGAGGTTCCGGAGGTTTAAGAATCGAAATTGCAGTTGCGTCCGTTTCAAATTCAGACCATGACGCGATGGTTGAAAAGGCGCCACGATCATGAAACATTTCAGAGGCGCAAACACGTGTGTTCGGAGACATTGTATACCGTAGAAACACGAATGCCCAACATGTTGAGTTAGCCGTAAAGTGATGAAGAGATACTTTGATAAGCGAGTGAGTAGACTGCAGCAGGCGAGGGACAAACCTTGAGCCGTTTGCAATATGTGCACGCTCCGATCCTGCATAACAGTGATATGGGAGACGATGGAGATGGATGAAATGTAGTGGTATGACGGATCGGGTATCATCACCGAGCCGAGGACAGAATGGATCCACCGAGACAATCCGAGGCGACCA
>JBBPJP010000770.1:0-15166 GCA_038088775.1 Boletus barrowsii | reverse complement strand
TTAAGCTAGTTCTACGCAATATAGCGTTATTCTAGTGACCTTCGAGTCTAGTGAGCCTCTTCAGGTACCTAGATAGAAGAGACCCGCCGAGTCTTCGCATCGTCTCGAAGATAGGCCTCAGACCTCAAAGATCCTTCGTCACTCTTCACTCTTTCGTCCTACGTTCTTCGACCCGTATCGCAGCACGCTCCGTCACCGCTACGCTGTGCGTTACACATTGTGCAATAGAAATTGTATTTGTAGTTAAATGCTGTCAAATGAGAAGTGCTACAATGTGATTACAGTTGGCGACGTGAGATAAATCACCGAGTCTGCTTACCAATCACCACCTCTTCATCCACTACCATGATGGCCCCTGATCCCCCGCAAGCACAAGATGGCAACTTGGACAGCTCCGAAAAGTAAGTCCTGTCCAGATTATACCATTGGGATAATTAACCATTCTTTGAAGGTCCAAGAAAGCGAAAAAGAAAGGTGACAATGACTCACTTTATCTCGCAGCTGCACATACCATTGCATGCTGTCATGACCTCTGGTGTGAGCCCGACAAAGTCTTCAGGATTGTGTGACTCGTTCAAGAAGAAGAAGCAAGCCAGCGCGGTGACCTTGATGAGGATGACCTGGCAAGAGATGCCCGTGAGGAGTACTTGAGCAACATGTAAGTTCACCATGGATTGTAATGCATACAACCTTGATTTATGCTTTGCAGTTCAGAGGAATCTCGAGAGCTTGCTGTCCGAACATACTACAAGCTTATTCAGATGATACTGAGCTTGAAAACAATGATCAATGATCCTGACAAACGGGATGAACTTGCAGGTATCAGTTCCAAGGTAAATTTCCCATCAATATATGCACATATACTCATGTCTCCTGGTCTTTGTGGGTCTCCAGATCAGTGGAGAAATCAAGAATACATGTTCGACTGATGCGAGCCGCCTCAAACACCTTATCCCTAAGTACGCTTCACCAAACCCACTCGATGTCACGACCATCAAGCCGCTTATTGTTGTGACGAAGTTGAAGGTGGAATTGGGATTGAACCATCCATTCCTTGCTTGATGGCTTTGTCCAATTGACAGACTTGATGAATTTGATGAAGACCCAGTGCAGTGAGTTTCTAATCTTTATTATGTTTGTTCTTTGTTGACGTCCGAACTGGGGACGAAATAAACTCGCATTGGGTGAGATCCCGATGGGGGGCAAAGATTTCCCAGCCTTCTTCCTCAGTGGAGCAATGCCAGGACAACAATGTGATCCAGAGTCAGATGACATCCTCTCTGAACTTTTCAGAAGCTATTTCCTCATTCAAGTGAGTTCTAGCTTATGTTTGTCATTGAGCACACTGAATACACACACTCAGATCGGGCGGCACATTTACTTAGGTCCCTCATTCGCAACAGATCCCCCCGAGAGAAAGAATCGTGCTTGCAACGCTATCTTGAATGATGTGACAACAATCGAGGCTGAACATATTGCATATGTATGCGTTCAAGTAAGTCGTTGATCACACTTTAGTCTAGATTACAACACTTCCTACTAGGCTCGCTTTAAAATCGTCGCAAGGGAGGCATGGAATGAAGAAGACGGAGATTTCAGTGATTGTGAAATGTACCGTTCAATTATCCAGTTCATCAAACATGCTGAGGATGTGGATTGGAAGAAGGACTTGTTAGCATTCTGGAACAAGTAAGCTTCATCAAACCCGAAGCTGATGTCCTACTGATAGTTCGAAGGGAAATTTTTGGGAATGAAAATGGTCGTGGAAGCACAGAGAAGCAGGCCGTCAATAAAGACTCCACACCATGCATGAGTACAATGGAGAGACTACAAGCTGGTATGAAGGCATGTGTCATTGCTCCTCCCAACTTGGACAATCCTCCATTTGCATTGGACCCTTCATTGCTCTCATCTACTGTCACACCTACACCTCAGCCCACTGCCACCATTGCTTCATTTGTGCAAGACTTGACCTCCTCATCGTCTGGTCCTTGGAATACCATACCACCACCAGGCACTAGCGTGTCCACCGCCTGGTCATCTGCAAGTGGGTTGACAAGTACTAGTACAAACCCCAGGGCTTTCCCTCTGACTACACCTTGACCCCCAGTTCCAGTGAGGAGACCCACTAGCCCACTCACAGATCCTGAGGTATCCCTTCCGTTGACACCGGTCACAAACCGTCAAGGAAAGCAGCCAGCAAAGTCTACAAAAGCAAAGGGTAAGCGCCGCACTCCACCCGATGGGGAACCTGAGGACACAGCAGCAGTTGGTGGATGTACCAGCCAGGGGTCCAAGTGCTGCAAGTAAATGTACGTGGGCCTGACATCCCGGAGAGATCACTGACTTTTGGATAGCACTTTTCGTTTCATTCTGGTAGCTCCACATTCTTGCTCGTCTCCAAATTCTTGATAGACATCACTTTGGCATTCCGTGTCCTCTTTGTCTCCTGGTGCCACAGTTTTCTGTCGCAATTGAATCTCTGCTCCAGTGTCTCTGCTCGCATTCCATCATTGTCCAGCTACGTCGTTGTCAGCTCTTTGCAAGTGTATTATATTGGAGGATCAAGTGGTAGATGGGATTGGTGGTGTCGCTGGTATCCGTATGGTCTAATATACACCAGTACAGTGATATATTGTTGGTCGTTGTTACATCGGCAATATACCATTTTGTACTCTCATTGGCGGACTATTTGGCATTATCACACTGGTGGAAGGGACTATAGGGCATTATCAGATCGTGAGCTGCTTGGCCACCCCATCGGACTGGCCACGTACGACGTAATTTTTAATTCATGGACATCGGATTATATGACCCCCAGCTGCAAGATGAGGAAAGAAATCAGACGAGACATACAACTACCTATATTGGGCTATCAGATTTTTGCAGTTTTTGTGATGAAGGAGTCAATGCAAAAGAGAAAAAGTTAGAAGCAACAAGAGCACAAGGCCCAACATGGGACGTTGGTGAGCATTCAATAGCCTGCAACTTGGGTGACTACAGCAAATCTACTCTGAGTGTGTCATTGACCAGTTGGCAATGGGTTCTCATACTCATATGAATCCAGGTGATCCGATAGTTGAATTGCATGCATGGACACTTACTAATCAGTGCCCGTACATCCTTGTCTTGTTCTTGTTCATGTTCACACTTGACTGGCAACCTTTTTAACCATCCATATAAAGACCCCTTTGATGAAGAAACAGCACACTCCCATCCACTAGCCATGGCCAGACAATGGCCTGCTGGTGCCAACACAATTGCCAAACTGACTTTGATTCTAGCAATTCAACTTGTCCTTCTAACAGTCCTCGACCAAGTGTATTCACAATCCAATCCAATCATCATCACTGGTTCTGCCAGTGATCCATTTGACACATTGGTGAAAGATTGGAAAGAAGGGGATTTCACACACATATAGGGTTCCTTTGCAGCTTACTTGTTGTATTTATAGTCCAAATCCTATATTTCTCCTCATTGTGTCCTAAATCCATCCAGAGTCACATTCCCACATGACTCGTTTTTGGCTGGCTTCATGTCCTGGTGCTACACCTTGACCAACAGTCAATTGGTAATGCCTACAAGTGGCATACGGAGACCTTCTGTGGTGTCAGCTGTGCATATTTCCACATCTCAACCCAGTAACCATCAGCAAGCCAGAGTCAGGTCAAACCTTGACCATTTACGAAAGAAACTTCCTGCCTTCTCATTCAAGTCCACAACTCTGAACCAAAACCAAAACCAAACTGATGTTGCTCTGCCCATCTTTCTCATTACAGTCCCTTCATCACAATGGACATGGTAATGCATGATCTTCCAGACACACAGGTCAGTACCAGGCCAAAGAATGAAGGGAAAGACAAGTATTTACCTGGACCCCCTTCTTCAAGTTTCATTATCCATGCATCTGTACATTTTCTCTTGTAGTCTGCAAACTTGAGTATGTTGGAAGGTACTGAGACTGAGCCAAGCAACACCATCAGGAAATCAAGATCATTGATTTGTTGACAACAGCCATAGGTTGTCTCTAACAATTTGAGAACTGCCCGGGCAAACCAGCGGCACTGGTGAAGAGCAAAGTTGCGGTGAGGATATGTCAAGGAGAGAAATTGGATGTTGTCAAACACATCAAGAAGGCTAGGAATTGTGGTATGCATGGAGTCCAACCAGGTAATGGTGACCAGGGATTTCTCAAAAGCTTGGTCAATGAGGGGTCTCTCCTCTCCAAGAACAACCACTTTGTCCTGAATTGAGCTTGAACAAGGACCAAGGTGTATGGTGGTAGCCCGTTTGACTTCAATATACCTCTTCTCCTTGAAATTTGGGTTAAAAGGCACAATTTGGAAGATCAGGTATTCATGCCAGGATCCATCATCATGATCAAGCCGCTTGCAATATTCCATAGAGCGGACAGCAAGTTTTGATGAGTGTGCATGCATCCTATAGAGGGCACTACAGAAATAGTTCATTGGCCAGTTTGGTTTATATGATTGTATAAATGGATCCTGAGGGAACAAAATGTCATGTGGGGCATGTGGGTGGAGGGATGATGGATGGGAGACATGTTTAGGATCTGTGGTTGATAGAGAAGATGCCATATTTGAGATTGGAAGAGAAGTCATTCGAGTAGAGTAGAGTAGAGAGAAGAAAAGTTCAGTTTGGGCATCTAACATCAAATTAGGGGCCTGATTTTGCCACAGGGTCACACCTGTCACAGTCACTCCCGGGCCATTGATTCCCAGTGACTTAAAATTCGAAACAACACGATTCTAATCTTACATACAATCTATATAATAAACTCATTCTCGTCGCATCTAACCCGAGTTTAATTGTTTAATTGAACATCATCCAGCATCCCAATCCACGTGTGCGACAAGGGGACGACCCGCGCAACTCGGGGTGTCTAGCACACACTGTCGTACGTCCAGGCACCAGAAGGACCTGTTGCAAACACATGTGGATCAGAAACCCGGCCCGAACCAGACCAAACTGAACGCCTACTCACCTCCTGGCGCCTCGTTCTGGTTCCACTGGTTCGCAGTCCACAGGTCGCCACTGGATGAAAGAAAAAGGGGGGTGCAGTCAGCGTTCTGTCCAAACTCGCCCGTCCTGCAATACACTCACTTGTACGTGACCTCGTTCCCGCTCGTGTACTGAAAAGCAAAGCCAATCGTCGGACGTGTGATACTGTACAATCGAGAGGCGACTCACGGCGACACTGTTCACCCATGCGGACACGCCAGTGCAGCTCCCCGAAGTACCTGTGCTCGTAGGCGACGCAGGGGCGGTCGTCGTCGTCGGCGGCGGCGGGGGGGAACCAGAGATGGGGAACGTGCTCCCCCGAACGGTCTCGATCCACGACGAGGTAGCATCAGGGTACTATCACACATGTGATGTTGACCAACACTGCTAAGACGCACGATTGGAGGGACGTACCTGCCATACCATCACGCCGGCATCTAACATGGACGTGTACGTCGTTGGTGAGCATGTACTGCTCTCTGATGAAGGGAAAGGGGGGAGGAGACTTACCCCATCCCTGAGAAGCAGCCTGTGCGACACAGGTCGCGAGCGTCGAGGGGTCTATGTACCCGTTGCTCGCGTCCGCAGTTGTACCTGGCTTTCCAATGACGAGTTTATCGAGCGAGACGCCGTTGGCGGAGATCTGGAAGAGTGCCGTTTCGGGCCATGTCGACGACGAAGCGGTCAAAAGACCAGCACACGTCGTGTATTCGGTCGCTCCCTCTGTGGCCGAGTGAAAGAGGTGTTAGTATGCTAATGTCATATGCAGGAGTTTTGAAGGAGAGTGCTCACGGTTGTAGAACTACGTTGCCGATCGACAAGTCAGTGACCGTCGATGGAAAACGTCGTTTGGATGGAGCATACCTGGACATTGTACTGGACAAGCCATCAGTCGAGCGCATAAAAATGGAATTACGCATACTCACCCAATCGATCAAAGATCCGACGCTTTGGTCAACCGCGAGGTATCCACCTCCAGACCACATGGTAGGGGAGAACCTAATTTCAAGTCAACTCACCAACCATGTCCATTATTGACCAATTCGGTGATAGCCCTCACCATGGTGCGACGGCTATGAGTTACACGTCAGACTTTGAAAAGAAAAAATGCATGAGAAACGACTGACGAGCATGAGTCAGAATATACTCTCCCTGAGGAAGTAGTGTCCTGAGCTGCTTGGTGAAGCTAATCAGCCACGTCTCAGCAGCCCCGTTTCCGCTGTTAAATGCAGTGAAATCCTATCCCCTCGTCATGAGTTACAGTCCCATAGCCGACAACATCAGCACAGCGCGCACCTCATAGTCGACGTCAACACCCAGTACCCCATATGTGGTCACCCATGAAGCAATGCTATTTGCCGTATTCACGGGATCGAGGCCTGACGAGGTCGGGGTCTCAGTGGAACCAAAAGCAGAGACGATCAACGAGATTCCAGCAGCGTTGTACTCTGACAAGTAGCTGCTCCTCTGGCTGGCTGTCAATTCTTGCCAATTCTGAGCCTCGTCGACCGAACTAGAAGCTAGCAAAAAGGTGAGAGCACTGAAATCGAGGTTAGGTACGCTACAAGCGTCATCTGATAAACACTTGCAAGACATTGTACCCCTAGAGCGCACAAGTATCACCAATGACGTTGACGTGGGAAACGTACGGATTCTGGCTCACCTGAAGATCTGATGGAGTGGGCAATGGGTTGAGCCATTTGTCATTGTAAGCCAGGAAACGAGGCGCAGTCGGTGTAGTCCTTTTTAAGAGGTCACGAGCGGGGGGACTGAGGCGTTTAAGCTTTTCCCCTAACGGGACAGCACGGATTGATCCGAACAAAGAGAAGATCAAGGACGCGGCAATGCCAGAGCGGAAGGAGACCATGTCGTCAATACAAGACCAATGTCGAGGCGTCAAGGAGCTGAGGGGGTAACTGGCGACTGCATGTCATTATATACCAGAACCCGAGCTGATTTTGGTCGGTCCGCCTCATGGAAGATAGGAAGGGTGTGAATAAGTTCATGTCATAACACCCCAGCGCTAGGTGTGACCACGCCGTAACCGAGCGGGTAGAGTGGGTGGATAAAGGTGCTGCAGTCCCGGAAACAGGCCACCAGCGAGCTAAGTGAGAAAGGTCAATCGCTGGCCACGCAATCATTGCTTGAAGTGGACAATAATGATCACAAGAGATACCGTTGCCATATGGTAGGAAGGAGTAGTGCAAACTAACCCTTCACAGTTCCGTTCAGCAATGCGGTTTGCATGGGAGTCACATGGTATCCCGTGGTGGTCCGAGTGCTGTAAGATCGGGTGGCTCGGAAGTCGGGCGTGGTTGAGAGTGGCTGACGTTTGTGAACTAAGAACTCCATTCTGACTTCAGGTCACGGGCACGGTCGTGTGCGTTGCTGAGCGAAGTAATGCCAAACAAGCGTTCAGTATTAGGAACGATTGCGTTGAGACCATGTTGGAAAGGAGAGTGCATAAAGATCTTGCGGTCCCGGAGGCGGGTCATTGGCCAGTTATAAATAAAGGTTAGTCACCGACACTGCTTGAGCTTCCATATGGTACTTCCAGGGACACGATAACGAAATGCAATGTACTCCTTCACAGGTCCGTTCGGCAACATGGTTTGTACGGGGGTCACATGTTTCGGTAGTGGCCCGACGGCTGCAAGATCAGGCAGCGAGCAGATCGGCCCAGTTGACAATGTGAACCCCGTATGATGGGAAACAGGAACTTTATTTTAACTTGAGACATGGGTATGGTCGCGCGTGCTGCCGAGCCGCGATAAGTACAGCAATACCAAACGAGAAGATTGAAATAACTCCTCGCCTATAAACCACGAGTTTCATTACGGAGACCATACATATGCATGTATTGATTCCGACAAGCTTCCGCCCTGACATAGATCCTACACGCAACACCATGCGACATAGGACGAGAGTCGTGACATTGTGTTTTGTGCATTCATAAGTACGCATGGTATCAAAATCATCCGAACAGCTGTAGCGGCGGCGGCCGTAAGACGTGCGTCTAACGCTGAATAATGGAATAAGGATCGCACCGATAGGCTAGCTCAGTATCTCAAGCCAGGACAGGCAGATCAAGCTTTGTGCAGAGTGAGGCCAGTCTCTCTGTTAGTTTTGCCACGTCTTTAATCCTGGGTCTCTCCTGTGGCGAGTCCGGGTCTTCGATGACGGCTTGATCGTCAACGTCAAGGTGCTCCTTGGCATGTTGTTCCGCTTCCAGGTCGCGAGGTGCGATATCGGCGAACCGTATGCTAGAGAGAGCGGAGGATATGCTGCGGATTTCTTCAAGATCGACCGACTCCGCACTTGAGTGCTCAAAATGTAGGCGCGAATGGCGGCGGCGACCCCACGGAGGTTACCAAGCTGTCGACCGAGGGGTACGCAGACGTCGGCAAACCCAGCGTCGAAACTAGTTTGTAAAAAGGCTTCTTTGCCTGCAATGATGCCCAACCAGCCTATGACAAGAGAGTGAACACGCGCGCAGCGAGAAACGACAGAAACCTACGCTGGTGAACTCTGAGCTGATTTTGGTCCATTCGGCCTCTGGGACGTGGTTCGTGTCAGGGTTTTCCTCCCATGGCAAATCGGGATCCATCTGTCGGTGGAGTCAGCGAGTCTCGGAAACTGTACAAACCTGGTCACTGTTCTTGAATATGCCTTGTTGGTTTTGTTGTGATAGCTCGTCTCTCTGAGCTGAACAAAAAATTAGAGCACCGCGATGGTCACGATGGCGTCTTGTAGCTGCGTGTCGCATGTCGACCAAGCTCGAATCTTATGGCCTCGAACGATTCAGACGTGAATCCTGGACCCGAGACGAAGGCGGAGGTGGTCTCTCTTGCACCTTTACCGATGGTAAGGATCATCTACCTCCTCATACTCACCGATACGCTGATGAGTCGTATTGTATAGATGATGATGATCCCATCGAAAAAGCTGGCGTCAACATCTCCACCATCGACGGCGTCCTCCCACCCGCCACCATCAAACACATGAGCACCGCCCACGCAGCCCTCAAAGACATCCAGACTAGTCTTCTCTTTGTCGCAGCAGGCCTCACCCTCATCATCCACCCCCGCCACCCATGCGTCTCAGCAGTCCACGCTACTTTGAAGACTGACGGACTGCAATGAGGACCAAGATACCACGCCCACCGTGTTCGTGTGGTGGTTTGGCGTCATCACCGACCTCACGTCCGCCTACGTCGACGCATCGCACTTTCGCACTACGCTCAAGACAGCATGCGATGCGTGGATCTCCTCTTCCTCGCCCTCCAACGCTGTCTCCGCCTCCGTTTACCCCACCTTCAAATTCGCATGCTACCCCCAGACACGAACATGACATTGTGGACACGGAAGCGATGCAGGTGTTGCTCTCCCGAGTGGGTATGTAGCGACCTGTAGTTACTGTTTACTACTGGCAATACACTACATGACCTTTGTCGCTGTTATAGTTCGCCCTCTTTAGCCTCTTCAAAACACTCGGAGATAGCTTTCTTCCATCATTTACCCGGAGTTTGGAGAGACGAATGGATGCGCAGGTCGAGTGAGCGCTGAGCAGTATGCAAGTCTAGGAACGATCGGCACCACTGTTGGAGCCTGAGTGCTGGGTGGTGGGAGGCTGAGGACAATGGGGCTCGGAGGAGGGGTCCTAAAATGCGTCGGCTTGCTTCGTAACTGACCCATTGCCTCGATCACGATGAGGGTCTAGCAAAGTTTGAGCTTGAGTTTAGCGGCGCGGATTCCCACATACCTCGAACCAAGGTAAGTGCGTGAACTGGCGGTCGTCTCGCAGACCTTTACAACCCATACTGACGCAAAATCTCGGCCGTAAATGCTTCCCCCAGATAGGATTCCCACATACCTCGAACCAAGGTAAGTACGTGAACTGGTGGTCGTCTCGCAGACCTTTACAACCCATACTGACGCGAAATCTCGGCCGCAAATGCTTCCCCCAGATACGCGACCAGTCGAACGCCTCACTTCACAGAGCAAATATCTCACGGGGGACCCGTTTCTAGGATGCCAAGCGGTCCTCAAGGACCCTCGCACGCATCTCCAGGTCCCGTTCACCACTCTCATACGTTCGGCGTTCGGTGCCTCCGCTGATATTTCGCGAATCCGCACCAAGCTGACCTAACTTGGCAAGACCACATCTTGGAAACGGAAGGGGAGCAATCACAATGGGCCGGGTTTGCAACCCCACCTACCCGGTCGAACGTCTCCAAAAACGTGACATTTCGGCCACTCATGGACGTGATCTCGAACATTTTTGATCAGATTCCCAACTGCAATGTCTCCTTTACAGCGAATCCATTTACAATGCCTATCTCGGAACGCGGAAACACGTCCTGACTGGATGCGTACATCGTCCATGGCCATCCTGCACCGAATCTTACACACTGGTTCGACCTCGTCGTTCCTTTCGAATTCAAGAAAACCAAAGATCGTAGTGCGAAACGTGGCGTGCATCTCAAACGCAATTATTAAGCAATTCTTTGACAAACTCAAAGCTTTCAGAACGAACAAAAGATAATATGGAGCTTACACCACATCATGCACGAGGACCCACTCCGTCGATTTGCGATGGGGATCATGATAGAAGATATCGACATGAGATTTTGGTATAGCAGTCGTGCATTTCTTGCCGTATCCAAGCCTATCAACTTCATCACTGGATTTGAAAAGTTTTGAGAAAGTTATATAAGGCAATTATAAACCCCACATTTGCAATAACTTCAACAATTCTTATTATCAAGAAGGTAATGATATATGGGGTATACCTGGAGTCACCACGGGGCGTGGTGACCCCGCTGGTGACCCCGCGTAACGCCAAGCGAGGTCACCACGCCAGTACATGCTCTGTGTCGCTTATCAAATCCACTCTATTGGATGGCGAAGAGTGATCCCACGGCCACACGTGTGAGCTGTGGGGATGCATGGCAGCGAACAAATGCTGGGAGGAATCCAAAAGGTCCCGACAGCTCGCGTTACCTGTGGGAGATGTGGCCTCATGCCACTATATCTAGGACTGAGCTCCTTGGCTGGAAGCTCCCACCCACCCACTTGTACATCCCCATTCGCAACCAATCCGCCGGAGGTTGTGTCATCCGCATGCCACAGTGCCTCTGCAGTTCCTCTCAGCAGGAAAGACCTACTCCACCAGCAGGGCTTTAGATTGGTAGCTGGTACCCTAAATGGTCTCGGAAGGTAAGGTGGTAGGGGTAGTGGTGCCCCCTGACAAGAGCTTTCACCGGCTCGAAACTGCTCCACCCCCGTCTTCTCTACCTGTCACTACTCGTACTGTACACCGATCAGCTCCCATCTCGGGACCAGTGGTCCGACCCTGATCCTTGGAGAGGGGTGTCTGACGGACGAGCAAACAGGATGAAAGCCTGAGTGTCCCTCTTCGCACACAGACATTGAACTGGGGCCCAAAGGGAGTTACCCACCTGTGACCTGGCGTGGGAGCTTGGCAGCTTGGCGAGGGGAAGAGGGGTAGCTTATGTAATGTACCCAATACCACCGTTTTTGTTGCGGCGTGACTCAGCAGGCCTTGCTCGCTCGCTCGCTTCGTTCCTTCCCATCATGCATGCACGGTCTCTCTGTCCCCTCGAGCACCAGAGCTCGTCGCCGTTCGCCATCAACCCCTTCTGCACATCGTGATGCCCTGCCACTGCTGCACAGCTGCTGCACCCGCCGCGGCGTGGACCTTCAAGATCTGAGCCGAGTGAGGAAGGAGAGCGAGGGCGGCGCATGAGAGTGCTCGCCCTCTTCGGTTGCCACCATGTGGGCATCGATCGCTCCAATTGTGCCGATCTGTTCGATCTATCCGTTTCTTTCTGCTCTTCCCTCGACTTCCGCGAGCAGAAGGAAAGGCGGGACTGGCGGGTGGTGCATAGTGAGTTTCTTACACTCATTTTGATCGTTTTGCTTGCTTTTTTCACTGACCCTTTGTTCCATTCAGTCTCTTCACCCTTCCCCCGACTTCCGCGAGCGCAAGGAAAGGCAGGACTGATGGGTGGCGCATGGTACATTGCTTACACTCGTTTCAATTGCTTTGGTCCCTTTTCTCACTGACCTTTCATTCCATCCAGTCTCTTTGCCATTCCCTCAACTTCCGCGAGCACAAGGAAGGGCAGGACTGATGGGTGCTGCATGGTGGCTGCGCAGTGAGTTTCTCTCGTGCTGACTGCTCCTTCTGTTCTGTCCGCCAGCGCAAGGGACCGTGAGACTGGGCGGCACAGGGAGTGAGTGTCGTTCACTCCTTTCGTTCACTTCACTCACTGAACCACGAGACTGAAAAGTGTCCATTCAGTTCGCTCTTGTCACTGCCTCCACACGGAAGAAGTGGAGGCATCCCGCCCTGTCTGATCTATGTGGCCGTAGAGATGCCGCTCATGCCGCTCATTCTAGGTGAGTGCCCTTTCACACTTGCACACTTTCGCTCCATTCAGTCGCTTAGTACAGACAGGCTCGCTTTCCTCCGCTCGGCACTGGCGCAGCAAGCTCAGGGTCTCCTTTACCCTTGTGCCACCAGTTGAGACTCGAGCAACCCAACCTTGTCCTTCACGACCCCCACCATATCCAGCACCCATGACATCCGCCCGTCACGCTTTATCACCACCACCACTCAGAGACCTGTCGTCAGCGCGTGCCACCAAGCATGCTTGAACATGCCACAACAGTGCGAGTGTTCCCACTCCCTCCTTGGTCCTGCTGTCCACTGGCGGGATGGTCTGTCCATGTACAGCTGAGGTCATTCCCAGCTGTGATGAGGGGCCTGTTGCCCATGCTGGTGCCTCCACCTCACCCTCGTCCCAGGACCAAGTGCACGGCTGTGGCGGCAGCTCTGCCATGGCTGCCTCACCTCGAACACAGCGGTCGCTGATGCTGCTCAACCGTGAGACTCACAGTGTCCGACTGAAGCTCGGACAGAAGGAGGTGGAGGGCAAGGGCACTGCCAAGTCCTATCCACGCCAAGTGGGAAACTACTGGGCTTGGTTTGAGCAGGAGCAGGAGCGTATCACTGTGAGTGATCCCATGTGCTTGCTGCTGCCCGCATTTCCTGTCACTGCTGCCAAGGTGGCAGCATTCCTCCACCATGAGTCCACTCGCGAGAAGGTGTGTCTGCCTGGTTCAGCTCGTTGCCCTGCCAGCTGACTTTCCCTGTTTGCATCCTTAAGCTCAAGCGTGGGAGCAAGTCCCAGACGATCGAAGACTCGTCATTGGGCAAGTCGCACATCGCCCAGGTCATCAATGCACTCGAGAACCATAGGCTGAACCATCAGCACGAGTATCCCCATGGCCATGAGACCAGGGATGGCCTCCGCAAGGACGTGCGCATCCGTGCGTTCAAGTCTGCCTCGAAACACAATGAGCCGAGCCGGATCAAGAAGTCACAGGCCATCAAGGCTGCTGGTACCACCTCCGGTGAGCTCTCGCTCAGCTTCCCAGTGTTGCATTTTGTCCATCTTTGTTGCTGATGCTGAGGGTTTCAACGATCACAGACACATACTCGAAGGAGGAACTCGTCTGATGCTCCCTCTGGGCATTGACGGAGTTCTCTGGGAGACAGCACATCTTTGTCGGTCTGTGGGACCATGCGATGTTGCTCCTGTCAGCGGCATCTGCCTTCTGTGGTGAGAGCTGCCGCATGCTTCAGTGGTCCGATCTGTTTTGGACTGTGCCCCCACTGGACCAGACAACCAAAGTTGAGGTAAGGGCACTGCTGGCTGAGCTTCAGCTTCACCTGAGGTCTGACGGAATGCTGTCGGACAGGTCCTTGCAGCTCTTGCGGACAATGCAAAGCACAACCAGCATGGGCAGGTGGACAAACATGGTGTGATCCATCACCACCATGTGGAGCTCTGTGCAGTCGGAGCTCTCGCGTTCATGTTCTTTGGACATTTCCATGTCCTGGAAACCCCCCCTCCGAGCTTCATCCCTGACTTTACCAACAAACAGTATGGCGAATATGGTCATCGGGAGTGGTACTCCCACTTTGTCTTCTATGCTGGGTCTATGGCAAAACAGATGTCATACGACAGTGAGTCCTTGAGGCCTGGGCAACTATGCAATGTGTTGACAAGAGTGGTCATGATTGTAGACCACCATGAGCACATCACAGTCATGCACAAGAAGAACAGCATTGACATCACGAAGAAGACCCATGCTGGACGTCACTATGCAGCACTGACTGCACGTGCACACGGTGCTAGCACGAGTGGCACCAAGGCCCTTGGTGGATGGAATGAGAGTGGCTCCTTCAATTCAGTGTATGACTGTGCATTCCCCCTTGATGCTCTGCTTGGGGCTGCAATGTATAACGGACATCGGCCTAAGGAGTATGCACTCCCATGTGCTTGCCTTGGTGAGTTGCTCCCCCTTGTCTTCTATTCCTGGTGTGCAGGATGATGTATGGATGGTTGCTGAGTTGACCCATGTTACTGCAGTCCCTCCCCATGATCTCCTCAGTCAGGTCTTTCCATTCATTGAATCAGCCCAGGCAGAGCTGCAGGAGCATGTCCAGAAGTCACCGCTGGCAATCAACATTGCCCTGAAGCAGTTTCTTTCTGTCCTGGCTTGGCTTCGGACTGTGCTGTTCCAAGATGCTGCAGTCCTCTATGCCCAACATCCCAAGCTCCCAGTGTTTGAGTTTCACCCATTCAATACCCCCCAGTTTTACACCTTTGCCCTTCAGTCAGTCCAGCAGGTGGTGAGTGCAGAGGAAGCCTCCCGGCTTGCATTTCAGAACCTGCCACACCATCTCGTCTCAAGTCTTCGAGGGATTGTCACCAACCTGTCACTTGAGCAGCAGGCACAGAGAGCAGAGAATGAGGCACTCTGTCTCCAGGTGCAGCAGCATGTTGCAACACAGAACATGTTGCTTGCTGAGCTTGCCAAACAGCCCAAGGGTCGGAGAGCTACAAGGGGACAAGCATCACAAGGTGAAGCTGACTTGCCAGGACCTTGACCTTGAATTGACATTGGATTCATACAGCAGCCCCCCTTTTAGTGCCTGGGCTGTCTGGATCAGCAGCCTGTTCCACAGCTCCCCACTTGACCATGTCTGCAGAGGTATCAGCTCCAAGCTCACTGCCTCTTGAAGGTGGTGTCCCAGCCCATGCCTCCAT
>JBBPJP010000769.1:0-15182 GCA_038088775.1 Boletus barrowsii | reverse complement strand
GCCCCAACGGACCCCTCGAGACACCGCGCTGGCAAAGAGATCTGGACGACCATTTCGCGCGCATCTTCACGCCATCCGTCTTGTCAGATCTGCGCCTGATGGAAGACATAGGACTACGGACGCTCCAGATCATCACCAGCGACGATTCGACCCAACGAGCACAACCATCGAAGACGCGTGGCCTTGCACTAGCAGTGTGTACGCATTGGACGCGTATGCAATGTCGATGCAGGAATGCCAACGTGTGCGCGGAAGAAATCGTTGCCCTTGTGTCGAGGATAGCGAATTACCTAGGATGGATATCGACTCACGTCCGAATCGACTTTTTGGACGAACTCGGTCACGTTTGTGTCGAGAGGTTGAAACTGGCATGGCGCTGGGTACGTGTTCTAATGCACTCTCGCACTGCTGGCTCACTTTTGATAGTATGTCGCCCTCGTGACTCGCGGTGTGTTACCCATACATCGCAAAAACCTGTTTATGCGAGTGGTGGCTGTCGTCGCGATGATCACCTACTTGTTCCACGGGGGTCAACTTCAATACGGTACAGTGCTGGATTGTTTAGGATACATTGCTACGATGTCGCCTTGGCCGGATGCCTTAGCTGTCATATATGCCTTCTTGCACAAACTTGGACCCAAATTTGCCCTGGAACAAGCTGGATGGCATTTTGTACAGCGTCTTCTCGCTGAGCTATTTCCGCTTACTGTCGGTCGGGTTCATGTCGACCCCCTCTGTCAACTGGTGTGTGTCCCGCCTTGTTGTTGTTCCATAACATTGCTGATGCGATGAGCATTGAGCAAGGTCTCCGCGATCAACACACTTGTAGCAGAGTGGCATGACAGCACCCGGGTTACGCTGTACCATACCTCATCACCGAGGAACAACCAACTTCATGCCCACCACTCACAAATGTGAATGGTATTTCCAGTATATGTTACATAACATAACACCATCCTGTCTTGCATTATAATTTTAGCATGCTATGATACATATTGAAAATGTTGTTCTAAGTTATGAGTTCTGAACCGGTGACTTGGGTGGTCCGTTGCTTGCCGCGAGCCATGCGCATGAGTATTGTCAGTAATGGTGCAGGTTGACGTCGAGGCCTGAGGTCTCGGTGGACATGGGATCAGGGTAAGTGGTCGATATAATGCGACGTGATATCGAATAAAGTCCACAAGAGCCCGTGCGTAGTGATGCTTCGCACCGCGCTCACGCCGAGACCTCGATAAATCCGTGCTATCCCAGCGAGCACTGGCTTGGGGTCTTTCGGGTCAGGACCTTGAGACAGATGAGCAAGGTACAGAATATGGCAGCTTTCTAGCGTACCCCGTACAAGGCGGTGAAGCGTCTCCCATACACCTCTTGGCGGTATACCAGACAAGGCACGTTGTTGAACCTTTGTCTTGACCCTAGGAGGAGAGATATTGGTTAAAGTGATCAACCGGGTCAAAAGCGAACTCACACATCAAGCGGGTAAATCAGTGCCCATGAAGTGACACCAGCAAACGAACCGCATACAAAGGGAATGAGAGAAACGGGTATCGGTAACCAGGGAGGTGTTGGACCCTGCTCGTCTGAACGCTGTCGGCCAAGGAGATGACGCAAGGCGTCATATTCAAAAAAGTATAATGCAGTACCGGCCGTGTCGCGTACTATGGAATATATAGGTGATCAGTGCAACAAGAAGGACAAGTAGGGTCACGAACCAAAGTGTAAACGAAAACCGATGTAGAGACCAGACAAGCCATTCGTCCTAAATATGTCGCGAACGGCTTCCAGAGTACCTGGCGGCTTCGCCAAGTGAATCCCCTTGCTCGAAGCAATACTATACTCGAGCTGCCTGCGGACCTGGTGGGCTAGATATCAGGATACTAGTGTCGCTTTATGGTTATGGGTTTACTTTTACAAGCTCGAATGCTATTTAAATTGGAAATTAGTATGTGCAGTCGAGGGAGGAAGCAGACGCACGTGCGCTTCCAAAGGAGATTAGAGATCCAGACAGTGCACCACTAATCCCACCAGCGATCGCGGCGTCGGATATCCTGTTCCGAGAGAAATGGTCATGGTTGCGACAATATTCTCTTGTACTACTGTATATAGTAAACGAAGCAGCACCTTCAAGATACTCAGCTAGAAGACGCATTGCCAAGCAAGGAAGCACTCACGGACGAAGGATATCGTGACAAGAGGAATCCATAACCCACGATAGAACCCTTTCATGCCCTCTTCCCGATACACCAGCCCTGCTAGTTTATGAACGGAGACTCGGGTCTTGGTGGTCTGTAACCTCGACTTTAACGAGTCCAACTGGGACAATCGTGATAAGACAAGGTTTTGACACTCGAACAAGTAAGTGGACATACCGGATACCCTGCAAGTGTAGATATATAACTGGCCGTAAGAGCACATACTACGGATTTGTTTCCTGTGCGAGAAGGTCTGAGGTTGAGAGGGCGCGAAGGGAAGGTTAATCTTGAGGAAGCATACGTTTCAGAGCGTCGTTTAACGCCGCATGATCGAACCAAGGATTGTGAGGTGTTCTGGAGATGCATCAGCGTCTATCCTCTGGGTAAGTGAAAAGCCAAAAACGTACCCATGTCCATCCATGGAGCGCAAATCAAGGCTGGACGTGCTTGCAGAGCCCAGTCTTGTGCGCTTTGCGCGTCAGCTGTGAGGACTTGCCAGACGGTTTCGTTCGCGAGTCTTGTGAGCTCTGAGATCCGTGAGGATGAAGCACACTGGCGAAAATAGGGTACTCCGTTCACCGGCCTCTGTATTTAACCCGCTTCGAGCGATGCTGAAACCAAGTTGCTAAATCAGGCCCAGGGCCTCAATCACGCCAATCACTTTCCCTTCATCTCACAAACGTTGGGTTAGGATCAAACAGAAAGCTACGCAGTGTACTGCTAGATTACGACCATTAGAATCCTCCTATCCGTTTCTTGACTGGCTTCCTTCCAGCTGGTCGACCACCAAAGGGACCAGGGAGTACTTGTGTGCTCATCATTGGCTCTTGCGAAAACGCTTCCAAGCCCACCTCAAACTGTTGTGAGTGCGTTCGCTGTACGGTTTGGCTCCTGGTCGTAGGAGCTACACGCTCGACAGCATGAACTACCGGAGGTTGTGTGGCCACAGCAACAACAGCAGGCGGTCGCTGTGGCGGCATCTGCTTCTTCTGTGTCGTTGGTGGCGCGCTGACAGGTGGTTTCCTGTACTGTGGGATTGGCTGTTCGTCTATATCCGCAACTCCATATGGATCTCGGTACGTGTAGTCATTCGGATCCGTTCCCAACTCCCACTCTGCGAGTAAAAGTCGCACCCCAAGCGGACTTGAAACCTCGGAGTCCTGTTCGCCGTCCTGATTCTTCTCCGTATAGTGATTAGCGCCTGCCTTGCGAATTGGGCGGAAGTACCCAAAGTTGACTTCAGAGGGCTCCTCGCTATAGGACATCTCCATACGGCGTGCCCCTGCGTTTGAGGTTGCCTCACCTGCGGCAAAATGGTGTTTGGAGAATTGCCTGGCGAAATATACGTCGTTTGACAGAACGAGGTCGACAACCAGCTGCTCCCGGGCTTCCGTCTCGCGCTGCGCGGAGGGGTCATGTCTTTCAATTTCCGACACGAGGTTCAGCTGTTTCAGATACTCGTTCAAGGCATTGCAGTCCATAGGATGGTGACGGATGGCGGGAATCGACGTGTTCTGGATGTCATAATGCCATTGCGCAGGGCCAGCGAGTTTTTCAGTGGCAATTTGACCGCGCGTCAAAGCGTCAAAAATCTGCTTCGAGTTAATGTTTGTGCCGGCCAGGAAGTCGGCGTGCGAGGTATGCCCATTCCCATCTGCTATGCCAGATATGACATCGAACCTTTCGAAGGAGCTATGTCAATCGTTAGTGTAGAAAGAAAACGGTGTCTCACGTTGTCAGCATGGTGTCAGCAATTTCCTCAGTGTCTTGCCAAACGTCGGGCAATCGAGCCAACATGTCTTCAAACTCATCCTGATCCATGGACTCTTGAATATCATCCGCGATTGCAGATATATCTGAATTCATCATGAGAACAGATCGTGTCAGGGCGGAACGACGAACTTTCGTAAGCGCCGCGAAGATTCACTTCGACATAATGTCTTCCTCCCGCTGGGCCAAAATCAATGTGCAGTTGGTCGACCTCTTTGTCCAACGCCTGAACGTCTTCACCCCACTGATGAGCAACATGACCCTCCTGAACGGATCCTGGCCGATCTTCACCAAGTCGAGCAAAACCAATCTGTTGTCGGTGGATACTACCACGTCGACAGAGGCGGAAGAAGGACAACTCCGTATCCGAGGGCAATGCAACAAGTGCATGGCCATCGTACGCTGCGAAAATCGGTACATTGTGAGGCAAGCAAGACGGAACGGAGTTGCAATGCAAGAGACGATCAGAGCCCCTGTTAACATCATACACAGTAACAAAACCGTTTCTCTGTGATGTTAGGAGTGAGAGTGAGGCTAAAGGACTGATAAGTGTATCTCTGTGAGGCAGAGAAAAGTTTCATACCGCCACTGAGGTTTGCGGTTAGCACTCTGAGAGTTCGGTCAAAACTCCGGTTGTGTTTATAGCTCAATAGAGGTCGTCCGCGAAAGCGATCATCAAGCCATATCACGTCAGCAGTAGTAGTGATCCGACTGATGTAGTCGTGCAATGGACTCTCAAATGATGTCACAATTGTACTCGGGTGATCGAGAGAGAATACGTTCGAGATCGAGCCCGCTGACTGCAATGTTTCAATGAAAACTTCCTCATCAATCACATGCGCGCGTACCCTCAAGTCAATATGCCTGACAGCGTTACACGATGCAAGAAAGCATTCATCATCCCGTCGGGTGATACCAAGTTGCCAAAAGCGGTCATCGTTGTCGCTTTCATGGGTTCCAACCAACTGCCTAGTCCAAACAGGTAATTAAGCAACGCAATGAAGGAAGGCGAAGCCATGACATACATTGCCTTGCCGCCATGATATGTATTGCACTTATACACCTTTCCACTTCGATTAACCACGACAATGTCAGGACCAGAAGCCAAGATTCTGGAATCCGCAATTGGAATGCCTCCAGTCTCAGACCTCGCAATGTCGAGTACTCTTGTGACCCTCGAACGCTCTAGCCGAAGGAGAGAAGATGAGGTGTACGTTCGAATCAGTAAGTGGCTGAAGGCTGTGGCAATCCACTCGGATGGTTTGACTGGAGACGAGATCTGCAGAATTGGCGTCTCAAACGCAAAAGATGGCGACCCTGCGGGGTTAAACACCATATTTCCCGATCCATCCGAACTAAAACGAGAGATGTCTGTTAGGCATGTGAGTATGCAATCCGACATGAAGATCATAGTTATTCTCACTAAGTTCCCTACCAAGTTCACCCATCGGGAACACAGCGATAGATTCACTTTGGGTATGATGACAAGGAATGATCTCCAAGAGATTTCCGAGTAGAGGGTCGAAAGCATTCAAGCGACGCCTTTCCATTGCATCCTCTTCCAGTGTGCCACCTAGTAACTCGCTGGGGAAGTCGGCATCCGGGAAGTAGGTGCGGAGGTACTGTATCTGAATCACATCGTATCAGTCAATCACGAATCATAGAAAAGGTGGATTCTCACTCCTTTCTCGGTGCGCTGGCGGGTAGAATGTTCGCTTATGTTAACTTGAGGTGAACGTGTCTCGGGAAAAACCTTTACTGGTCTGCCCAAGGGCAACCATCTCGTATCTAGAACACGAATCAAAACGGCACGGAAAGCACATAAAGGTCTACATACCGTGTGATGTATCGACGACACTGGTCCATTTTACCCTTCCGTCCTTCAAGACCAATGTAGTTCTGCCAATCGACCCGTGCTCCAAGTGGGGCCATCGCCAGATGTTCGACTCTACACGATGTGCTTTTTGTTTGCTCTTGTCTTTCTGTTCGTCTGTGGTCTGTGGTCT
This sequence comes from Boletus barrowsii, assembly GCA_038088775.1. Lineage (NCBI taxonomy): Eukaryota > Fungi > Basidiomycota > Agaricomycetes > Boletales > Boletaceae > Boletus > Boletus barrowsii. The sequence goes on along the minus strand of JBBPJP010000769.1, from coordinate 9,214 downwards.
TTCGTGTCTTTCATGTCCAGGCCAATGTTCCATTCCATCTGAGCATTCGAGTATTCAAGGAGCTGGTCGGGGTGAAAGATCGCACGCCCAAAAAGGAAACATCATTTTACCTTGTGCTCAAACGCGGACGATGCTCAGACCCTGGACGTTCTCGCAAAATCTGCGCCAAATTCTACGACAATGCAGGCAACTTCATAACACGGCCGCCAGACTTGCTCGGGCCACAGATTCCGACGCGTCGAGCACCATCCCTGCTCCCAAGTGGACAGCGGACTCCATTCGTACGGGACTCGTAGCAAGGAAGCGGGGGATGACTGTCATGTGGGACAACAATGGCGTACGTGTTCCAGTCACCGTTCTCCAGGTATGTGCCGAAATTCGTAGCGGGCTCGTCACTAACCATGCTGTAGCTCGAAAATTGTCAGGTAACGGCCAACATCGTGTACAAACGACCAGATCAGACCGAATACCATGCCGTCCAACTAGGCGCATCTGACCGCCCGAGCAGAACGACGACCAACCAAATGAAGGGTCATTTCCGAAAAGCCAAGGTACCTCCCAAGTACATCGTGAAGGAGTTTCCAGTAACTCCAGATGCACACGTCCCCATCGGTAAGTTCTCAGTTTTCACTTCGCTCCAATGCAATAGTTTCAACCTCAACAAGGCACCACCCTGTCGGCCATTCATTTCGTCCCTGGGCAATATGTAGATGTCATAGCAAACTCGTACGGCTCAATTCCGATACGTAACTTGCCTTCGCTGACACGGTTTGTCCAGTATTGGCAAAGGCTTCCAAGGCACCATGAAGCGTTGGAACTTTAAAGGATTGCGAGCGAGTCACGGTGTGTCTGTATCACATCGTTCTGCCGGAGCCACCGGCGCCCATCAGGTCTGTGGTGTCCCCAGCTGGTCACTAGCTATAGTATAGCTTAAAGTGTTATTAAGGATCCTGGTCGCGTCTGGCCTGGTAAAAAGATGGCGGGTCGACTTGGGGGTGAACGCATCACCGTTCAAAACCTGGCCGTCATGCGAGTGGACAGCCAGCTCGATTTGATCTTCCTCAAGGGCGCCGTTCCTGGAGTTGATGATGCCCAGGTCCTTATTCGTGATGCCAAGAAGAAACAGGTTAGCGTGGCGAAAGCTCACCAGGCTAAGGGAGAATATGAAAAGGTGTTGCCAAAAGGTGTGGATGATCTTCCATTTCCAGCTGGCACCAAGGAGATGGCAAAGAACCTTCCGGCAACCATTGAGGCGCCATCCAAACGCGTTACCAGTCCTTTTGTTCCTAGGGAGTAGAGCATGTGTTTAATCGGCACACTTCTTGTATACACACCATTGCAACTCATATTCACAGTGCGAGATAGGATGGTGATTTAACACGGCACACAGAACGCGGATCAGGGTATATTCCGCGCGCTTTCAGGTCCATAAGTGTTAAGTCCATCCTTAATTCAATGCAGAAGCTCCATTGAAGAGTCGAAGACTTGTGTCGTATGCGGGGTCAGCACGTCTGGTAGGATTACAGCATTTCTCAAGTATCACGCTCATGCAGGACATAGATGCTATCATTTTTACCGCTGGCTATGTTACTTGTTGTGAAGACAAGGAATTTCATGGCAGTGTGGAACCTACTTGGAAACCCTTCCTTCGAATTCCTCTTGTTTTGAGTGCTTACTCCCGTCTTGGTCGCCTCGCTTCAGCGGTCCTTGGCAGGGCCTGCGCAAGTAGTACCACTGGTGTCCTGCAACTACAAGTCACCAAAAGGCGGTCACTTGGCCAAACAGGATCTTGTATTCTCAAGGTAGACAACCTTTTGGCTGACTATTATCATTTTAAACAGGACCCCATGGAACCCATGACGCGTGACAGATGAAACTAAACGCAGGGTTTGTTCGTCCCCTGCCAACGGGTACTTTCACCGTCGCGCAACAAGCGTGCTATCTGAAAGTTGAAGGTAACCGAGTGGAGGGAAGCCCCCGAGTTCGTTCCTTGAGTCGGGTATCTTGGACAGTGGTCTCGCTACTGTACCTGTCTGCCTGGAGGATGGTGTACCTTGTTTGATTCTGCGAGCAACATCGTCCGAAGCCATATTACTACCCTGACACGAGAGGCGGGTTATCCGTGTCCTAAGCCTCTCTATTTATTGTGAAAGCTTCTTTGGGAAAAACATACCCGACTTTGACCATTCCCCTCGAATAGTACATTGCTACGCCCCTGGCTGCTGGTGTGGTTACTTGTCCTCTTCTTGGATATATCCATTGATTCAAGATCTGTCATCTAGCGTCGATACCATGTCCTGCATTGATGTATCAATTACTCACCCTGCTTTGTCCAGGTATATGCTTGGTCTCCTTGAATATTTTCTTGATATGTTCCGGTTGTCGATTTTTATTCGCATTGAGTCACTTATCCCATACCAACCGTTATGCGTCCTCGGCGTCCGAGAATGACATGTATAGTTCAGCGAGTTTGTCGGTCCTCACGGTCCCTCACAGTCCTTTATGTCGGATTTGGAGCGTGTCAAGAATAACAAGAATAGATGGAATAACACACTGGAGACACAAAAGATGGCCCATGTGCCTGTCTGTTGCACTCGACTTTCAGGAGGATCTGTAGTATTAATCAGGCTGATGCAGGTAAGATTAAAGTTACCCAAACTCATGTACTCACATGTATAGCAGTGCCACTCCTATTTTGTACTGTTCGTCCCATCCGGGGGGGCAATCGCCCATACAGATAACCACGAATTTATCAGCATGTATTGAAGCGGTGCCCTCGGGATCGAGTATAAGTCGCGAGAACTCGCGAAATGACTCATATCGTCAGATATTGATGTATAATAGGATCATTCATTCCAATGGATGTGTAATGCGCGAGTGTAGTCCGAGATTTGTACGTGACAAAGCCTGGTCAAGATGAGAGAAGCTTTGCATCGATCGCCTCCTTTGTGAGACTCTCCGCTCCATCGTTGATATCAATGACCTTGGATATGTCCGCCTAGAAGGAAATAAACCTCGGTCGTGATTGAACGAAATTGGCCTCTGAATATTGTACGCACAACATTCTGGAAGTCAAGAAATGCACTCGCGTGCAGAGTCATAAGTGTGGTCTCGGATGAAGGTATCCAGTTGACGAGGACCAACGGAAACGATGTTCTTCCATCCTTGTGTTCGAGCTCATAGGAAAGTACAACATATCTCGGCGAGCTCTCAGGGAGTTCTGCCAAAGGTGATCGATGATTCCTGCGAGTCTAATCGACTCGACCAAAGTACCTTGCGCAAGCTCCTCTATGGAGATGTTGTCAAACTGTTCTTCTTCTTCCATGACGAGATCCTTTTTGTTGATCTTGACGATGAGCGCAGCACTCCCTTGACTCCGCCTGGCGAAACGAAATTTACGGAGGGAATCCTTGAGTGCTTGAGGTATATCAACTGTGTGCGACTTCGTGCCTAGTTTTAGGTGCAGTACTGACATTTTCCGCTATCAAGCTCACCATCGTGGATAGCGACCTCGAGTGTAAGTGATATGCCCATAATTACCGGTAAACCGGTAAATGATTCAGGCTGCTTACGCGATCGTGGGTCCCTGTCTGAGCTAGCTCTAGATTTATACCTCAGCATGGGATCCAGGGAGAGTTTTAAAACTCATTCCCTGACTGACATCCCCTTGCAAGCCATGATTCCCTCGTCAAGGGGCACTAGGCAAGCAGAGGACAGCCTCCCATCAGACGATTCTGAGCTTTCTCGCCCGGATCACTCGGAACAGTACACTCAGGCTCTCCTTGGACAAGAGGAGATTGATTCACCTCTGTCCGTAGAGGAGGAGAACGAAGATCATGCCAGTGAAGTCGCTTCGTGGAGGAGACTTCCCTGGTGGAAGAGGCCCTCCCCTTATTGGTTAGTCACAGCATGGCACTGAAACGTGTGTGGTCTCACTTGACACGGTTTGCCATAAGGGTCGTCTTTGGTACGTTCTTCAGTTCCACCGGATTCGCTGCGCTACTTGCGCCGAAGGTGGCCCTGTACACTACCCTTGCGTGCCGTGTTCACAGACCGGAATATATTATGAACATTTATTCCTTTCCGTTGACACATAATCTCGTCTCGATCAACGCCACTGATACTACACCGATTCCATACGCCTTTGATGGTCGTGAAATCGCAGTCGACACAATCTCTGCTCTCCTCCCAAGTTCCACATACAACTCACCGTTACACTATACCCCAAACGACCGTGATTATGAACAACAGTGCGCTTCGGATCCGGTCGTGCAAGGGGTCGTTGCAAGACTTAACGCAGGTTTGTACTCAATGCCCCATCTTTCATTTGTCTGAACTTCTACCCAGTTTTCAGCACTTCCATGGGGATACTCAGCTGCCTCACAGCTGGTTGGTGGGGCTCTGTAAGTGTGTAACGAGAGCTTGGAACGACACAGCTTAGGATGTCTACCCAGCTATCTGATCGTTATGGACGACGGATTGTCCTCTTTGCTTCCATCTTGGGTCTCGTGGTGACTGAATTTACTCACGTCATCACCGCGTGGTTTGTGGATGTATTACCTGGTGGATATTGGTTCCCATTGGTTGGTTTCTTGATCGAAGGCTTGTGTGGAAGTGAGTGCTTTGCATAATGACCTTCATTCGGGTGTCAGTATACTGAGTGTAACACTTATCTTCACTCGTAGGTATGTCGAGTGGAGTGGCAGCTAACCACGCTTACTTAGCAGATACAACTGATCCGTCTACAAGGTCAGCTGGGCTTGGTGCAGCTCAAGTCTTGTTTTTTCAAACTATCGATTGGCCAGATCGCCCTATTTCTCACTTTTACTCGGACTAATGTTTACGGGCGTAGCTGTTGGGCCTGCTATCGGCGGTCTCCTCATACGCTCAACGGGAACGATGATGTCTGTTTTCTATTTCGCCTCCATTCTACACGTGGCATACATTGTTTTCATTCTACTCATTCTTCCGGAATCACTTACTCGCGCGAGAATACGGGGTGCACGTCTACGGCGGAGACAGAAACAGACGAAGCAAGCAATGACAGCATCCAGCGGTCGTGCTCTCGATGTCTTGAAGGCTGCCGCTAGGTTCCTTGATCCGATCGTCGTATTGCTACCTGAGCAATCTTCGGATGCAAATGCACTCAAGAAGAGAAGAGACTGGAGCTTATTCTTTATCGCCATTGCTTCCGGAGTTGTCATGAGCAACGTGGTAAGTGCTGCCATGATATCTCCTTGAAATTATATTGCTCATCGCCGCCAATACAGGGTTCCTTCTCTTACAAATTCCAATATGCTGCGGCTCAATTCAACTGGACGCCAGAAATTGTGGGTTTCTAGAAGCCGACTGGGTTCGTTCACATGCATACTGACAATGTAATCCAGACAAGCTACTATGTCTCATTGATCGGCACTACCCGCGCCTTCTTTTTGGCAGTCGTTTTGCCTCGTAAGAATCCCGTTTTCGCGGTGGGGTATCGTGCTTAAGCACCACAAAGTTATCATCAAATATTTCAAAGCAACTCCTATCCAGCTCTCCTCCACGTCTGACGAACCTCTTCGAAGCACCATTCGTCCTTCTCCATCCCGCGATGCCAGTCCATTGACTGGCATGGCTCAAACCAACGCCTCGGAACAAGCTTCACGTCCTCCTACTTTTGATCTTGCACTGGCGCGCGTCTCCGCGGGGTTGGATGCCACAGCGTTCTTGAGCATGGCGGTCGCGAATACAGGCGCGCTCTTTGCGTTGGCAAGCTCAATCAGTTCGTTCACTGCAGGGATCTCTCCCGCCATGCAGACACTCGCGCTACACATCTACACAAATCGACACTCCCAAAACCAGGGGGAAATCGGCAAACTTTTTGGCGCACTCAGCGTTATACATGCTCTCGGGTACGTGTTTTCAGGTTCTGGGTTAGTCCGTGAGCGTTGGCTGACCATGTTCCTCCACCACGCATGTGGATCGTGCGCTCGTCTGTCGTTGACTGGTGACAGAGCCAATATTATCAGTCCAGCATTGTATGGATTTGTCTATTGGAATACGGTCGCGGTATTCCCGCAAGCCATTATGCTCGTATCGATGTGCGCGTCATTGCTAGTGCTCATCCTCCTCTTGTTCGTGCGTATTCCCCCCAAGACGACCGGCGACCCTGTTGGACCCGGACTGGGGAATGAACAAGGAAGCATGGTGACCCCTGAAACTCTGCTTGCGGTGGAGAACGAAGTTGTCGGAGGGCGATAGAAGGGAAATGGACATTGGATCCATCACGGCGGTATTGAATGATATGATCCAGAGAATGATTCAGAGGTGATGACCGATAGATATGAACTGTGTCGGTATCTAGTGTTATACCTACGTGATTCAGCACCTTGCAGCCGCATGTCACACCATGTGGAGTCCCATACACAGCCCGCGCTTTGCAATACGGATAGCAGCGGGCTCATCCATGCAAACGGTGATACGCGGACGTACAGATGAATAGTAACCAAAAGCCTCCGACAAAAAGGTAAAATACATACAAAACAAAACATATGACCCAGCTTGATGAGCATAGCTTTACGCAGCATCAATGATCGTCGAAGCACCGCTCCCGTTTGATGATCCCCACCACCACCGGCCAAGCCACTTCCAGCTCGCATAGACACAGAGAAAATTGAAAATGCCGACCACGGTGGAGCCTGCACCGAGAATGATGAATAGCCACCACGTGTAGCCGATGATGCGATCCAATATGCGGCCCGTGTATTTCTTGATGGTTGCGAAGGGGTCCGAAGTTGGGGTATATGTTGAGGGTAGGCGGAGGCAGGGAGCGGTCGACGGTGGCACTGCCTCTGTGGGTGTTGATGGCGAACCGGCGGGTGACATGCGGGGTACCGGAAGGAGAAGAAGGGACACCACTGGTTTCTGCCGATACATGAAACATCAACACATGCATGATGACCGGGAGGGCAACATTGATAAGGCAGGAACTTACATGATCCGACGTAACGTACGAGGGAACAGATGTGTACAAAATATTAGTGATATCCGACTTATCTGGCGTAGTCGGCGAGTCTGTGTATGTCGTATATAAAATTCTGTCTGTCCATGATGGCGTTCGTCTCGTGCTGGACAAAGGAATAAGTTAGTGAGGTAGCGACACACCAAGGACAAGGAAAGAAGCCCGCGTACTTGTACTTGTCGATTTCACCGAGCACATATTTGTATGTGCATTTGAAGGTCCAAAAAGGAGCCTCACGCAAGCCGATGAACACACGTCCATTGCGACGCTCATTGATGAGCTGGTCGTACTCTTTCAGGGCCTCTCGTGTTTTCTCATCGGTAAGCATGGACAGTGCCTCCTCTCCACGGGATGCCGTATGGAGCGGATGGGAAGGGGGTATTGAGACACGGAAATTGAGGTCGCCTAGGAAAAAGAGGTGAGAAGTAGTATACATGGTCGTGTGTGGTTGCTCAGGGGATGAAGACGGCGCCGGGAAGAGAAGTGTCCGAACGATGTGATGATAATCTGCTATCCTATGTTTGAGATGTGTCTCGTGGGCTGTGAGATGAGCGCAGACGAAACTGCGGAAGACCGGATGAGTATGTAGGAGAGAATGGATGAAAGTACTGACGTGAAGACCTCACCAGCCTTCGATCCACGATCAGCGACGCGGAACCTTATACCTACGGCTCCCTTGTTACCCATATACGCGGGTCCGCTACCAGTCCATTGTGTCTGCACGTCGCATACACGGCGGGCAATCGCATCATCTTTGGCATACACGAGAAGTGCAACACCGACGTTGACGACTTTTGCGACGAGGGAATAAGACTCCTTGTTGGGAGCATGGGCTTCGATCTGAGTGCGTATATGTGCATCCCTCTCGTCTATAACTGACTTTGAGCGTCCAGCAACTATATGACACAGACATTTGTCAGAACCCACGCTGCATGGATGCGAAGTGTAAGACATACGTCCAAGATGGAGAGGGAGAAGTTCTTGGAACCCAATTGCAACGACGTCTGGTGCTCTCTGTTCCTTGGAGAGGAAAGAGGAAACGTGAAACGTAGGAGCAAGCCAGTCGACGAGATCCTGAGGGAGACCTGCGCCAGATTGGAGGTTGGTGTTGTAAGAACCGATTTGCACGAGAAGTCGTTCGTTTGCTGTGTCCCCCATCGTTGTCGCAAGAAACCAAGCGCTCGTGTAGGTGGTTTGGTCGCAAAACTGCGAACGTGTAACAAGGATCAACCTGAGAATTCCGGCGTGGCCACCGACCACCAGCTGTGCAATCTAGTACGACATCTTGTATCACAATGCTGGCTCGTTTCAAAACAAGTTTGAAAGTTTGTTCCAGAGCCGACTTCCGGTGACCAGAGTCAACAACGTTACATCAACATCATGGCTCTTGTCGAGTCGCCGGAAGTGTCACACAATGGCATGAGTTCTTAGCTAACCCCTGGCCGCAGTGCTACCAAAGTCTACCTCATGGTCGAAAAAGGTTCGTACCCATATGCAGCTGTAGAGTCACTCACTACACGTTCAGCTCAAAGGTATCTCCGTCCAAAATGGTGAATACGTAGGTACCCAGATCCGAAGCCTGGCCAGGCTTCAGATAAACCGCATGTCACCTTGATGTCGCCACCACTGCGAAGCGTGACAGCAACGCCGCGCTTACGTTCCAGCCATCCCCCAACTGGTAAGTCTGGTGTTCAGAATCTATCAATCGCGCATGGGGTCCGCATCGAGTGCCGTGATCCATGACCTATAGGTCGAGGTGTGGCCTCCATTTGGAAGTCGCTTGATTGCAAGACATCGCCTGGATGCCGATGAGGGCTACCGTCCATTTCGGCCACTCTGGAGCCTGAGCAGTGTATTATGGCAACTTATTTGCTCGGTACCTCCCCGTACTTAAATCAACCTCACCCTATGGCCACCTCAGTGACGCTACCCAGTTGTCTCCATTCATGGTCAACCAAAGTTCCGATATCCAGCCAGACGGCTATCCCACTGCGGTGGCCGGCCTCACCAACGAAATGGCCTTGGAAAAAGATGCAATCTTGCTTTATCCGAAGGTAGACGTGGAGACCGCATCAGAGCCGCCTAACGATGGTGCTTTGGGTATTGTCCTCCAAAGCGAGCGTGAAATTGCAACGCATGTTATATCCGTAGATGACGATCCGTCTCTCAATCCATGGACCTTCCGCGCATTCTTCCTCGGTCTTGGTCTCT
>JBBPJP010000768.1:0-15188 GCA_038088775.1 Boletus barrowsii | reverse complement strand
TGTCAACATGGACTACCTTGATTTCACATTTATCTGCAAGTGGCAGCACCTCCAGACTGTTGTCTGTCCCCAGATCTCCTTTGACGTCACCACTCTTGTGCATCTGTCTCGCATCTCTGATTTAACTCAGCTGGACTTTAAGCTAGGCAACACATTGCCAGACCAGATTTCTTCTTTCGACCCGCCCCCTATCTTCTCCTGTTTGGCATATTTCACATTACATTCGGAATCCTTGGACCCGATATCGCAGCTACTCTCCCGAATACAATTCCCTGCTGTCAAGGATTTTTGTGCCTCCACCAAACATCGTCCTTCCAGGCAAGATCTCTTCTCCTTCTTGGCAAATGCTCAGACATCTCGTCTTTGTCATACCATCCACCATCTGTTGTTGTACCAAAACGAGTTTCGAGGCCACACATACGGGCACAGGCCTGTACTTGGCTTCCAATACTTGCAGCTATTCACGGCATTCACCAATCTCCGTTGCATAGACCTCGATATCGAGTGGAGCGTGGACCTGACGGATAGCGAGCTGCTAACATTGGTATCGGTGTGGCCTCACTTGGAAAAACTCTGCATAAATGGGCAGTGGGGCTGGAACACGCTAGGTGGAATCACGCCATGTGGACTGGTACACCTTTTGCAAACATGTCCGTCGCTGACGTCCTTTGCCCTCGCTGTGGATACGCGCGGTATTACTGCAATCCCGCCAGGCGTTAGATTGTCGTCGTCGTCTCTCCAGTCCATCGATGTACTCGACTCATTCATTGAAGCAAAATCTGTCCTAGACGTTGCCGCTTTCTTCGCTGAGACCATTCGTGCAGGTACATTCCGTGCCTGGGGGGGTCGGGGAATGAGAAGCTTGCCGAATTATGCGGTATGCGAAAGTCATTGGAGTGCAGTACGTTATCCTTGGCGTCGGTCATAAGGGCCATGATTATTCGGGGATGCTATGAGGAGTACTACTAAGTTCTCGAGCATACAATACAAGGCAACAGAGACTGGCGTGAGCCGATGACTACTACCTCTCTCGGCAATTTGCTCGTCATGTGCTTGGACCCAGCTCGGTATTCACACGTGTTGGCACAGAATGGTACTCTTTCACACCCGACCAGGGTCTAGGGAGCACTCGCTGAGTCCGTGTGTGCAAGTTGACATGATGATGGCTCCAACCTTCTTTGTCCTTAGATTTTGACCAGCCATGGAAGCCGCAGCAGAATTCACACACCAAACTTTTGACTATATCGTCGTTGGTGAGGGATACGGGCGTCTTTGTGGACGTTTCTGATATAGGTGTCCGTCAAGGGGGTGGAACCACTGGCCTGGCATTGGCTTCGTTGTACTAGGTGCCACATTTTGTTTTTCCCGAGAGATGCTGAGCGTATGTACTACAGGCTCTCCGCTGATCCGCAAGTGCGAGTGGGTGTCATCGAAGCCGGGCTGAGAAAGGACGATGAGATGATACTCTTGCCAGGTAGGCATGACGGTGATAAGCCTGAGCCTTGGTCAAGCTGAGGAACCAAAGGAATGATTGAAAAGCCGCTCAACAGTCCGTCTCCTTACTGTCTTATACACCCTCCGCTCCTTCTGACGATACTCAGACCCCGATTATGACTGGTCGTTTTCAACTAAGCCCCAGGCATTGGCCAAGAACCGCAGAATGGCGCTCCCTCGAGGTAAAGTACTTGGTGGAACGTCTGCTTTGAATTACATGGCCTATACGAGGTCCGTCTTTTCATTCTATGATCGAGGTACTTCCTACAACCAGAACAATGAACCAGGGGTTCAAGAGTAGAGTTCAACGGTTCGCCCACGCTTTGTCTTCAAAGAGCTTGATAACTCACATCAGGAGTTACTTTTATATAGATTGGGAGAAACTGGGCATTACAGGTGAGAGTGGCCGAGATGTGGGAAAGCGCGTCATAATGTGACCACTCCCAAGGTTGGGACTGGAACACAATCCGGGATGCTGTCAGCGCCGCGGAGGCGTGGACTCCACCCTCAGACTATGCAAAGTTGCACAATGCAGATAATGTGGCTCATAACCATGGCAGGTATGTACAACGACCGTTGCGGGAGGAGCACTTGGGAACTCGTTTACAGGCACGGGTATGTCAAGACGACAGCGTACAGCTACTACTACGATCTCGTGCTGCCTTTCTTTAACACGATGAACAAGTTGGGGGTGGTAACGAACTACTCGGAAGTATGTTCGATTGCCGCTTGATGTACCCTCACGTATACTCACTGCGACCAGGCGTCAGGTGATTTGATTGGTGCTTGGACGTACACCGCTTCTGTCGATCCACAGACGAATACTCGAAGTTATAGTACCAATGTGAGTCCCATTCGGCCGGTGAGAAAACCAGCAAGCTGATTCCACTTGCCCTAGGCATACTACGACCGTGTCTCCAGTCGCCCCAACCTTGTCTGCCTCACAGGAGCCTATGTATCGAGAGTGGTGTTGTCGGATAGCAAGGATGGGGTTTCGCGCGCCATGGGTGTCGAGTTCTACAGCTCCGGTCAACTCTTTTTTGCGTCCGCGCGCCGCGAAGTGATTCTCTCTGCGGGTCAGTCAGCAAATTACGTCTGGAGAGTCGTGTAATCATTCTCGTCGACAGGTGCTCTCCAAACGCCTCAGATCTTGGAACTGTCAGGTGAGTTGGAGTTGTTCTGCGGCATAGTTGTCTCTGACGGGGGTGCTAGGCATTGGGAACCCAAACATTCTTCGAAAACTTGGAATACCCCTCAAGGTTGATCTGCCTGGTGTAGGAGAGAACCTCCAGGTAGATGAATGTCGCCCTTTGTCGTCGATGATTAACCGCCCTGGACAGGATCATTTCACTGTGACGATGGGTGCTGAGCTTCGCGGGCACCACATCACTGCAGACGACTTGTCATCAGAACATTTTGCCCAGGAGCGTCTTCGGGAATACAGAGAAACGCGGCGAGGCATGCTTAGCAGCACGCTTTCTAGCCTCGTTTTCCTCCCTGCCTCGACATTCATTCCCGCGGACACGATGAAGCGTATGCTCGCATCGTTGGACAGAGCCCTCCAAACCCCGGAAATCACGAATTCGCCGTACAAGCAGCGCTACGAGCTGCAACGAGCCTGGCTGGAAAACGACGGCGTTGCGCAGTTGGAGATCATTCTCTTCCCGTGTACGCGCGTGTTCTTGCAGTGCGTTTCGAAAAGTGTGCTGAATAGCAGTATAGCATACACGCACGTGGGTTGCACGAAAGAGAACGCCAAGCATTATATGCTGTCTGTCTTTCTCCAGCATGCCTGGAGTCGCGGAACGGTGAATTCTGCCCCAACTGGTTTCTGATGAAATCCATGATCAATAATATCATTGACACATCACTTCAATCATGTGTAGGTTCACGCCACTTCGACTTCGATCTTTGATCCGCCAGAGATCGATCTGGCGACGCTCGATTCACCTGGGGACATTGGTCCGTACTGCCTCTCTCTCGAGCCACTCATTCATCGATGGGCGAAACGCTGATTGGTTCCGAGCCTAGATATGACGATGCTTCTCGAAGCTATCAAGTACACGTTCAAGGTCATGCAGGCGGGCGCATTGGGGGATCTCACGGCCAAAATTCTTGAGCCTTTGCCGACGTGGTCGGATGATCAGTTGAGGGAGTATATCCGGTCGATGGTCAAGAGCGCTTTTCACCAGATTGGTCAGTTCCTGCGCGAGGTTCAGCTCTGATCGAAGCTGATGTATGATGGCGACGTGGATGTTGACGTGGACGGATGATGGGTTGATGGGTTGATGGATGATAGGTACAGCGGCGATGCTCCCAAGGTCTGCCAACGGCGTAGTGGACAGTGGGCTCAAGGTACGTTGGCACGCAAGGAAACGCATGTACGTGGTCCGATTCTGATTCGTCCATCTATTTTCCAGGTCTATGGAACTGCGAATGTGAGAGTGGTGCGTGTTTCTGGCCGTGCACATATCTCCGCGATCGTTGACGTGTCACAGGCGGATGCGAGCATCCTGCCCATCGTAAGTACTTACGTCCTCGATGGCGAATCATGGGCTCATGTTCTCTGGTAGCACCTCGGAAGCCACCCTCAAGCGACGCTCTACGGGTGATTCGTTTACGTTCTGACTCATTCCACATCTTGACCAATCACGCACGGCAGACTCGCGCACCGCGCAGCAGACATTATCGCGTCCCAACATAAAGCGACAGCAAAGCTCTAAGCGAGAGTCCTTTGCTGTTTCCCCAAGTGTAACTGTACGAGGTGGCATCCATGATCCACGCGCACGTATGTATGTATACAAAGTACCCCGAAGAGGCGAATGCATCGTTGCTTTCGTGTTCTACTGTACAACTTTTTTTATTTTCTTCTCATGCACCGATCACGCCCGTCCAAGTGTCGACGAGATCGATGACGCAGTAACCCTTGATGGGGATGTATTGTTTCGTGATCACCTTGATAGTTTCCTGTGCGACCATGCCGCCGAGAAAGGCTGCCGTGTTGGGCAGCTCCGCAGACGGTGCGCGAGCGCTGGAAAAGAGCGAGAGCATCATGAGATGCCATGGGGAGTATGAAAGCGCGGTGTGGGAGACGTACAGTTCCCCGATGGCATCGTCGAGTGCCTCGGGTAAGTCGATGCCGTCGCCGACGGTGCTCTGTACCTGTACACGAAGCTGTTCCACGGTCGGGGAGGACCCAGGCTGATTACCTTGCAGCGCAAACAACGCGGACAGGGCTAGATGCGTAGCCGTTTCCTTGGGAAAAGAGGCGAGCGCGTCCGCTGCGGATCCACAACACAAACCGCACAGCTCGCAAATGAGCCAAGGATGGAGTATGACACAACGTACCCAGTGCAGTCTTGTCCTGATTGAACGCGCCCCATTGTTTACCCCGGAGTACTTGCAATGCGTGTGCGTTCTTGACAAACAGGTCGACGAGGGTGTCGTCCACGGGGGCGCGGAGGTGGCTCCTGAACGCATGCTTCTCCTCTTCTGCGCGCGTCTTATAGAGTCGTTGAAGATGGATGTAATTGGTGGTATCGGATTTCATGTCGGGAAGGGTGGACGTCAGCGGGAGAGTATGCGTCTCGGATTGATCGGTGAATTCTTTGAGCGCGGCGAGGAGATGAAAGAATGCAGAAGGTTTCTGGCGGAGAGCTTCCGGCGATATCGCAGGATCCTCAAACAGTGTGGCGATCTCGGAGGGAACCTGGAGTGGCGTGCTGATGCGATGGGCAAGGGGACGAGGTGCATGGGAAGCTTACCTTGGTCTCTGTCCAACAACGGTACGCTTGGGCTTCGGCTTCGTCAAAATTTTCTTCGTCAGACTTGACTTTCATCGCGAGGATGCGTTTTTTGAACTCTTGTCGCTCGGCGGCCGTTTCGGGTGGCTTTCCGTCATGCTGACGTGAACCGCGTCAGAGGAGTTCGAGTGCACGACAGGGAGACGTACAGATTTCTTCCACTCTTCGAGGACACGGACGAGGATGACGACATATGGGATGTGACCGTGTTCGGTGGGGTCCATCGTATCAAAGTCGAGCGCCAACGCGTGATCGCGGAGGGCTGGAAATGGTTTGTCGATGCGAAGCGACGGGGAATTTTCGGAATGACTTTCGACGACTGAGCGTGTTCAGTGCGTAAAATCGATGATGGGTAAACGTATGCTCACTGGTGTGTTCGTGGAACTGGATGAAAAACTCGGCGAGGAAGCCGGAAGAACGAACGACGACGAGAGGCGGACGGTCAGGATTGCTCCAGAGAAAGGAGGAGAGCCTCTCGAGAAGCGCGTTTTCGAGGTTGTGTGCGATGACGATGGTGAAGGCGGCGAGCCATGCGGGGTCAGTGTCGAGCACGGCAGAGAGGGTTCGGGTGTCTGCGCACCCCTCGACGCTGTCGTTGAGCTCTGCGAGGAGACGGACGGCTTCGGGGGCTCTGTTCTTCCCGATGCTGTCGAAGCCTTCCAAGAAAAAGTTGTTTCCTGCGTCTGCATGAGAGACGGTGTCGTGGTCGAGGATGGTGAAGTGGCCGATGCCGGGGAGGACGAGGTTTTTGAGGATGGATGTGGACGTGGCACGGCCCGAGATGACGAGCACACGAGCGGCTTCAAGGGCAGCCTGTCCGCTCGCTGCCCAGAGACTGGCGAGCGACGGTCAGAGAGGGGCCACTGGGGACACGCTAGAACGCACCGGAGCTGGCGATCGTAGCGTCGAGTCTTGGTGTCTGGCTGAATCGCGGTGGTGGCCGTCTCGATGTCCTGGGAGTCTTGCGACATCGTGGTGGTGGTCAAGGTCAGACGTTGTCCACCACAATCCACCATGGCAGAAGCGCGTCAGTACGGCGATCTCGCCACCCAGCTCGTTCTCGAATCCCGTCGCTCGATAGCCAACGACCTGCTTCTCAAATATAACGGCGAGCTCGTACGATCCATCCTTAGAGAACAGCGCGAGCTCGACAAGCTCGCAGACTCGCCCGATGTCACGCCAGCCATGCTCATCTACCAGACTGCGATTTTGCGCAACAAGCGCTGTCTCCTCGCATACCACAAGCACAGGCTCGATCGTCTCCGCGACATGTACTGGGTCGTCGGTGGTGCGCTGCCGCATCTGTTGAGCAATCCCGACATTCGCAGCAAGCTGTCCCCTCACGAAGTCGACTTTTTGCGCGAGTATAGCGCATCTGTGATGGACTACCGTGCTGGTTTCTCAAACGAGCTCGACATTACAGCCAGTATCACGCAGCCACCCAAGGATCTGCACGTGTTGGTGCGGGTGGCGAGGGACTGTGGGGTGATTCAGACTGAGCTGGGGAGCATTGACTTTCAAAAGGGGCAGAGGTTTATGGTCAGACGGGCGGATATTGAGCATCTCATCGTGCAGGGCTACCTCGAGCAAGTCTAGGTTGTGAGTGTGGCCTTTGTTTATTTCTAAAGCCTTTGCCAAACAATCTCCTTGAAAGTCAACTCCGCCTTGTACTCGCACTGGCAAGTCATGCCACAACCCCCAGCCACGTCCTTTACATTACGGAGAAACCTATTCTTGTTGTCGAAAGCGCATGTAGTCACTTGTCCCTGCACGCTGCACCAACGTGCTAGACGCTATACAACCGAACAACCACACTTTGCCCGCCACCATGTCGCACCCCAAATGTCCAACGGACCGCCGCTCTCCATGTTCACCCCCAACCACGACGAACCCGGCCCGCCTGAACAGATACCTGATTTAGAGTGGGAGATTCGAACTGGTAGGGTCCGGACCGCACCTACGACGCGTAGCCTGATCACGCGCTCAACTTGAAGGACGTGCTATCTACATCCTTGAACGGACACTTCCAGACTTTTTTCAAGTCGGCCTCGTCTCCCATATAGATCCGACAAGACCGGATATCGTCGACGTTGCCGCCTCTGAAAGTGGCAGCGTCGAGAATATATATAGTCCAGCAATTCGGTTGACGTACACTCCACCTGTTGCCTTGCCGCCCCCTTTTCCCAGAACACTGTCGCTCGAAGGTGAGTGGCTTTTCGCACGGTCTCATCACCCCTGAAAGTACAATAGGGCTGGCGTTGTACATGGCGTCGTCCGTCTTCATCCGCCATACGATGAAGACGCTCTACTCTGATCTGCGGGTCGAGATGCGGAGGCTGGCTGTTCACACGCCGTCGATCACGGCACCGCCAACGAGTGTACCAGATGCAACGCGGAGACGAGAAAAGAGCTTGTTTGTTGGACTGACCGTGCATGGAACGACACGTGTCAGTGGTGGGACCGGGGAATGGCAAATGTGGGTCAGTGTGATTCTCAGACGGAACGTGTCTAATGTACTGCAGCGATTCGACGTACGGGTTTTCGCCTGTGAGTGGGTTGATCAATCTGCACACGATTGACTCGATCCAGCCTGCACCGCACCAAGCGGCGTACGACGCGCTGAGGGCGTCCTTGAGCCAGGTCTTTGGCATGGGAGGGAACTCGGACATGAGACCAGGGACAGTCCGTTGATGACATAATACTTTCATTAATTTGTGATTTTGTTGGTAACCATAGCGTCATAGATTTGCCATATAAAACTCACTGCCAAACCCGAAACAGTCCCCTTCATTCTTCTTTTTTTTCTAGCACATAGTCTCTCTTTAAACCCCGAGATTCACTCGTTTGCATCTCCCCCTCACCATGTTCGCCCTCGCCGTCTTCCTCGTCGTCCCCTTCCTCGTCCAATGCACGTTATTTCGTCGATTCATACGCGACCCTTGACTTACGTTGTCTTCTCTATGTAGTTGTCTCTGCTCAGGGTTCAAACTGCACTCGCACCTACACCGTCCAGCCCGGTGATATTTGCGACAGTATCTCTGCTGCAAACAATGTCTCGACGTGAGTCTCATCGTGTTGTTCACACCCCCACACTCATCCCCCCTCCAGTTACCAACTAGCGGTCGTCAACGACGGCATTGTCGACGCCGATTGCAACAACCTCAACCCTGGGTCTACCATCTGTCTCGGCTGGGCGGGCGAGGACTGCAGCACCACTTATGTCGTGCGGCTCGACGACACCTGTGACGATATTTCCTATGCGTCCAACATCAATGAAACCATCTTCTACGAGAACAACCCTCAGCTGAACCAGGATTGCACCAACCTGTATGTTGGAGAGGTCAGTTTCTTAGTGTATTCTCATCTTGGGATGTAACGTGACGTCCGCCATAATCAGGTCGTTTGCACGGCGTCCACTGTCTTGGTGCCTGCCATGCCTGCCAGTGGTACCGTCCCCGCTTCACAAATCCCCGCTACCGCAACCCCTGCCCTTCCCTATTGCTAAGCTGAGCAGGGGCCGCATCGCCTGTAAAATCAGCATGTCCGTAGGCCAACACAGGCAGGCCTTGTCGTTTGCCTTCACCCTTGTTGTTTTCAACACTCTTGCGCGCATCGCTTTAGATAGCTTTTTTTTTGGTTCTGGCAGCGCCGAGATTTCTTGTCAGTATACCCTACCATTTTTTTACCCTTTGGTACACGGACGGGTTACACCCGCATTGCATCGTATGTGGTCGTGATTCTGGTATGTTGCGCTATACAAACGATTCATCCCTGGAATTACATTACCGGTTCATAAAGTCACCGAGTACTCTGTTTCACTTTTGACTACAGACTGCTAAGTCTGTTTTGCTCGCGATCTGTCCCGCCAACCGTCGAAACTAAATCAAGCGTGAAGTTTGCGTGTCTATTTCATTCCTACTCTCATCGACTTGTCGTTCCTTCTGGCAGCGAGGAATACGACCGCTGGACCAGACCGGTGTTGAGGAGTACCCTCCTTTGATCCTGGCATTAGTTCTTTGCGGTTTACTGTTCGTTGTACACAAGAACTTGTTTCAGCACAGGTATTGAGTGTCGTCTTGGCGAGCACCTGCCAAGTCAGGTACCCTAAATTCATTAGAATAATAATAATACGAGACTACTTGTCCTTGTCGACAACAAAGCGGCACTGTTCCGGAAACCCTGGACGATCTCCTCCTCAGGCTGGGCCTGAACCCATCGGAACGAGAGTCGGCGTAGAGGAGTTCATTCCGGGGTTCCAGGTGGTCGATAAGGAGGGAGACAGTTCCATTGCTGCCGGAGAACTCAGATATCATGTACCTACTCAGCTTGCGGGGAAAATGACAGACGAGTAGGTGCCGGTGGATTGGAAACTTGCCGCATAGATGGTCAAGTATCCCTGGGGATCACTTATCTCGCTGGTGTATCATACCTTCGTTCTTTGCAGCAGCAGCTGAAATATCGACTATCGCAATGTTGCCGAGAGTCAACCTGTCGACAGTCAGGATAGTGCGAACAACAAGTTGACGGTGTTGAATTGCGTCGAACTGCATTTTACTGAGTGTGCCCGTTGAGGGCGTAATGCACTTGTGGAGACTACAGACCTATAACAATAACAGCCGTATTCTATGCATTCAGGTGCGACTGCATGCGAAAGAAAAGATCGACGTACTGCCGTTCGGCGGTAAGCAGGAGCTTCTCGCAGGGAATGAGCATTAAATGTACGAACGCGTAAATAGCCTCTTCCATCAAGGGGCTACCCTAAACTCGAGTACTGCGGATTCGGCAAGGTCATACACCTTCTCCAGCCGCAGACCAGCCGCAGATCTGAAACAAATGTTAGACCAAACAGGAATGGCATAAAAGTGCGAGGGAAACAACGTACCCTAGAGCAATCGAATCGTCCAACGTTCTCTCCTTGGCGTTATGTATGATCCACATGTTCAGATCCTGCTGATACATCCGATTGTTCCCGTTCCCAAAGTTGGGCAACAGTGGTTCGGGTGCAACATCTGCGCCAAATGACTTTGTGTTGCGATCGCGGCTGGCAGACCTCAGCACGTAGTCGTCTATTAACAGCACAGGACATATGCCACATGATGTCAGATAATCATCAAGTGTATAAAGAACGCGGGGACGTACGGATCAATAGTCGACTATAGGGAGTCATAGCACTCCTGACGCTCCTCAAGATAACTGTAGCCTCGGAGTCGGGCCAGTCATGGATGATATTACGGAGCTAAATGATCACGAAATCCCAAATTCGTTACAACCAAAGGCTAAAGCCAAAAAGAAACATACATAATACACGTCTTGGCCCTGAACAGGACTTTCTTCAAAGAAGTTCAAAGGAACGAATGTAACCTGCTTGTTTTGCAGTGCCTCCGGCGCATCCCTGGCCCAGACCTACGTCATACAACAAAGTTAGCTTCCTGGATCTTGCATACATAGGCAGAAGTACGAATACAGCCTTACATCTTTGGCCAGGACTAGCACTTCGGGCAAGTCTTGATTAATGATTTTCAGGTGTGGATAAATTTTCGAAAGAGGGAGAGAAACCGTGCCAATGCTGGCACCGACATCGCAAACAGTCTTCACTTCATTCCATGGATAGTCTATGAAACGATGATGTGGGCAAGAGGAAATCAAAGGAAATGTTCACCTACGGTGCAAAACGGAGAGAGATCCCATAATATCGGAGATGCCGACCATAGCACGATGATAGTTCTACTCAATCATGTGAGACGCCGATCCGGAACATGATGTTTTAAACTTGTTACTTCGCGTCTCTCAGCCTGACGATACGAGTTGATCAGCAAACAGACATCCCACTCAAAATGACGGAGAATACTGGATATCACACAAGAGGAAACGACTTACGTCCACCTTCATCCAATCAAAGAAAGTACCCTCGAATCCTTTCTTTTTGAGAGCGTAGACAAGGGGTGATTTGTCAGGATCATAACTTGTTGCATACTCCGGTTCTCTCATTGTTTCGTATAACACAACGGCACCCTCAGAGACATCCTCCACCTCGATGCGAGAGAGAGCGCCTGGGTTGGAGGTTGAAAGTGTGATCAGTGAGATACGGTTGTTGGCAAACGTATTGGATGCGACTGAAGTCGGAGATAAGTCACCAGATGTAAAACACGAGCACAATAGTATTGCGGGCTTACCTTCAGTGAAGCACCCCTTCGTCGCAAGGAGTCGAAGCACTCGAGCGAGCTTCCCCTTCTCCAAATTAACCAACTTGGAAAGCTCATCAACATGAAGACCCTTGGGATACTTCTCCAGTACATCCGCAACCTTCGCACGGATAACGACGCCGATGCACGCCCATTCAAAGGACATTGCAAACTTTTATGATATGAGAGTCGCTCAGTCATTATTTTCATCGGGACCGCTCTGATAGACAACTTACATTCTGGACGGTATGTTGCGGAGGTGCCAAGGACGCACACAACTGTTGGCAAGCGCCCTCGAGTAGTCTCACGGCTTTCTTGAGCGCTACGGTATCGTTTGCGAAATCGATGGGGTGGTATGTTTTGGAGTGGATCGTAGGGACTTCGTTGCCGTTCTTCTTGTACTCGGCGATGGCTTGGCGGGCCGATGTATTGATTATCTCGAGGAGCGCTTCGAGCTGGGCTGCACCTGACATTGTTGAGACTGATCAAGGGATAGCAAGTGGAAGAGAGGATCAAATGAGTGGAACTCCGCAAGCCACAGCTCCTCAACCTTTAAATCCCAGTCTGTGAATTGCCCTCCATACTGTCCTGGGCGAAGTTTGGCGGTATAGCCACTACCACACGGGGGGATTCGACAACTGGTGGGTACTAGCCACACTGATCGGGGAAAGACAGTCAGGTCTAGCGGAATATCTCTGGGCTCCCAGGGATGGGAAGGACCATGAACGAATAACGAAAGATAAAGACATGCTACTTGACCTGATTCGCTGGTTTCGTCTCACGAAAAGCATCTCTGTAGAGTTCAGTTTACCTTCAAGGCGAATTGACGCGGAAACGCAGCTAATGTGTGGGAAATGAAACTTCCTGCCTGCAGTGGGTATCATCATCGACATCTTTGATGATTGTCTGTCGCAAGATTTGTGTAACTCCCGGTTCAATCTGACGCTTTGCATATGTCTTGATATCTCCGTCTCGGAGTATGCGAGCAATCCCCAACCACTGAGTACTGAACCCCGGAGACAGGTTACAAAGCGACGTTGCAACCTGAATGGTGCCCGCATGACAGATCTAGAAATCATGATTGGACCAAGTCCGATGAAAGAGGATACTTATTTGCAAACGTGTTTGAACTTTGAAGTTCCTGCGAACAAAGTTCACGATCTCCCGGGCCCGAAATTGCGGCCACACGGCGCCGATACCTGACTTGTCTGCTAAAACCGTCAATAAGTTCTGCCTTGTGGACAACTCTTTCCCTTGACGCCAGTCGGCCGCACCCACTTGATGTGCGGAGGTCCATTTGTGTCACTTCCTTCCCGGGCCGTTCTTCAGCAGCACATGGCTCACTGTGTCGATATGCCGTAACTGTCGGGCTTTCTAATGCTTTTGAATTCTCATCCTAGAATAAACATCATAGCATCTGGCAAGTGATTAACGATAACATATTGGAGTTTCCAAGTACTCTAATGTTCGAACTCGATGATGGAAAACGTGACACGCCATGCCGCTCCAGGTTTGTTTATCGATAGAATTGTATTAAGACGTGACACGTAGCACTACACTAAAAGGTTATCAAGGTATAAACCGGCCCGCTCAATTGACACCGACATAGGCCTTGAGGTTAACCACCATAGGGAGGAGGAACTGAACAGAGGCGTTCACAAGGGCGATCGCAGGGCCAAGGACGCCAGTGACAGAAACAACAACGAAGGTATCGAGGCATCCCACGAACTTGATGACAGCATTCCTTCATGGATGTCAGTCCCAATCGTCATCCAAATAACAGAGACGACATACAGCAAGTTGCAGACCACAACATCGACTGTACCAACAGCCTTGGCACCAAGAAAGCCAACGATCATGACTAACGTATTCAAAACCGTGAGCATCACCTAAAATAAGAAATTAACAGCGAGAATAATATTGGGGCACAATCGTTTACCGTCAAGTTGGCATAAATGGCTACGCAAAGCCTGCCCAGGTTAAGACCAGTCAAATCAACCTTCGCAGTAGCTTGTATCTGAGTAACACAGAACGACACGACTGCAGTGATCTGGACCACAATGTCAGAGACGGCTTCTGGGGTACAGGAAGCGCCTTTTAGTGCGGCTATATATTGAATGAGTGACATTGAACAGAGGTAACAACGAGGGAGAACCTACTCAGTTTGCCGCTCAGAGGCTGTATTTGAGTGGTCGCGTTATTGATGATAGAGATCACGGGCTGCAAAGTAGCATCACTACCACTACTACCCCCAGGCGCAGAGACACAGGAGGTATCAACGGGGTTGGTGGGTGCAGATGCAACAAAGCTGGCGGCAGCCAAGAGGAAAGCAGGGATAAAAGAGAGGACGCGCATTATGAGCGAGTTATAAAGAGTGATGGGTGTCGAAAAGACTGGAGCGAACAGATGAAGACGAGAAGAAACTCTTGAGGGAAAGAAAGCAGTTTGGGTGCAGCTTTTATACACCTCGGAGGGTGTAAACGGCGCGAGCCGATATGGCCCCAATTGACGGTGATTAAAGAAACCAAGAATAGTAACCTGACGGGGAGGCACAACAATGACTCATCGATTTGAATGGGCTGACCTGTGTGTAGCGGTGTGCCTCCTGGTTATTCGATCGACAATTGATAAAACTTCACGTCAATCAGTTGGCAGAGGAAAGGCCGGCAAGCAAGTCAGAAGACGTTAGCTCCACAACTCCTGGTAAGAAGAGATGGCGCGCATCGGACACGATGCAACGGTGTCTTGTGTCTGGTAACGTACTCTCGCGTAACGATACGGGTTCTCGCAGCCGGCCATAATTCGTTGAGTCGAACGCCTCAACTTGCACTGGCAGCTTCTGGATGACAAGTCTTTCTGCCAGTTAGGATGCAACTTGAGGAGCTGTAAATTCTACTGTCGAGACGCGTTTCTTCGGAAGCGTAAAGCTAATCGGGTGGGAACTACGCCGTCGGGTATTACAGCGTTGTTTGTGCTTGTTATTTTCTAAAGCTTTTGCCCGATGTGCACGTCGAACGTCTTTTCCGCACTGAGTCAAAGTTCCAGTTGCAGGCTTTAAATCTCAGAGGGGTAATAAATAACTACCATAGTCTCAGATACTACTAACAGCGGGCGTATTTCGTTCTTCTCTTCGATGACTTCATGCAGGTGTGTTCGAATCCACTCTTGCCGCATCGCGAAATACCTGACCTTTGACTTGGAAAGCAGCTGCTTGTCTATCAGTAAAAAGGCGGACTTCCCTTCCCACAAAGATATTCCTTCGCCACTGAAATTTGTAAGCCAACTCGTTCCGTTCCCATTGATGACTGATCATGACGAGTCGCATGACGTGTAGTATATATATAACTGAGGACGCATTGAGAACATTTCCATCTTACGACGCACTCGTCATGTCTGCGAACAACTACGCAACGACCGGTTCCCTCAGTTACCTCCTTCCTCCCACCGACGGCTCACGGGCCTATAGCCACATCAATGCTGACAGCGTCACAGGCAAATACGGTCGCAACTGGTCTTCAGATCACCACGTTCTCAATATCGAGAACGTCCGCGGGTCAGAGAACCAGTACAAACTGGACAATGCTGGTTTTCAGTTTGGAAGGCAGGCTTCGAAGCACACCCGCTTTCTGAACGACGAAGAGATCGAAGTAGACTACTACCCTGAGTGTGTCGAGCTTATCAAGAAGCTCACGGGGGCGAGCAGTGCCGT
>JBBPJP010000767.1:0-15194 GCA_038088775.1 Boletus barrowsii | reverse complement strand
AGGGTGTCTTATCACTGTCCAGGTACAGGAGGACATGCCGTTGGATGACCTGATAGACAGCAGACGGATGCTAGAGGTACTCTGATGATCTCTATCGGTTACACGGCCCTTGCTGTTAATGTCTCGCGAAAATGTAACTCGGCCGAGATCGGACTTGTAGTCAGTGCCAATAGCTGACAAATCGTCCTACTATCCATCAATTCCCGAGAAGATGACCAACCCTTTGAAAGCACCATCATGCAGCTTGGTGGCCCCTCGAAAGTGTTGTCTATCAGCACCCCGTCGCTGAGTGATCATCTCGCTGAGTGATCATCTCTTGACGATTATAAATTGCGCAAGATTCATGCCGGTCGAGCAGCTCACAGTACTCTTACCCACCACCGCCTTTTCTTACCTATAACACCAGCCATGACCTCTATACAGCAGACACCAGCGCTGTTCAAGCCTATCAAAGTCGGCCAGTTGACCCTCCAGCACCGTGTCGTCCTCGCCCCTTTGACCCGTTTCCGAGCATATGCCTCCCATGTTCCCGGGCCTCAGCACGCCTCCTACTACTCTCAGCGTGGTTCCGCGCCAGGAACCTTGCTTATCACGGAAGCCACCACCATCTCCCATGATGCAGGAGGTTATACTCATGTCCCAGGCATCTACCATGACGAGCAGATCAGAGGTTGGAAAAAGGTACGCATATTGCTTCATCACTGTTTTTCCAAAGCCGTCTCACGGAGTCACATCAGGTCACGGATGCAGTCCATGCCAAGGGATCATACATCTTTCTTCAACTCTGGGCTCTTGGACGTACCGCCGACATAGATTTCCTCGAGAAGCAGGACCCGCCTTCACCCTACGTCTCCGCATCATCCGTCCCGTTAACCGGAAAGTCGAAGCCACCTCGTCCGTTGACCGAATCCGAGATTCAAGCCTATATCGCCGCGTATGCAAAGGCAGCCAGCAACGCGGTACATGGTGCTGGATTCGACGGGGTGGAAATACACAGCGCCAACGGTTACCTCCCTGACCAATTCCTTCAAACGTCATCCAACACACGCACAGACAGATGGGGTGGAGATGAAGAGGGGCGTACGAGATTCACGAGGGAGATTGTCGACGCCGTTGTGGATGCCGTCGGGGAAGACCGAGTTGGTGTTCGTATCAGTCCCTGGAACACTTCACAAGATGAGCACCGTGCGCTGATCCGCAGGTCGTGCTCATTTACATGTCTTTCCAGACATGGGTATGTCGGATCCCCGACCTACGTTTGCATGCCTTGCGACTGCTCTACGTGATAGGCACCCAAAACTAGCTTATCTTCACGCAATAGAGCCCATGTCAGGAGGACCGGGCGTTCACCCAGACGCAACCGCCAACAATGACTTTTTGCGAGACATATGGAATGGTGGTGAAGGTGGCGAAGAGAGGGTATTCATATCGGCTGGTGGATATATTCGCCAGACCGCACTGCGCACTGCAGAGAACAAGGAAGGGCTTATCGCGTTTGGTCGGCTATATATATCAAACGTAAGCGTCTTCACTGACTTTCCTGGTATCATCTATCGACCTGAACTTGAATACAGCCAGATCTTCCGATGCGGCTACAGGAGGATATACCCCTTACGCCTCCAGATCGGTCAAAGTTTTACCAGGTTGGAAATTTGACCACATTCGGATACAGCGATTGGCCGTTTGCGATGGGAATGTTCGAGAGATAGATGGAAAGCTTTAAAGTGACAGCCATTCGTGAGATGACAGACTCTGCATCGTTGATTCGGCGTATTTCTATAGTATTTTTACTTAAACACTACTTTTACCAGTGCGATGATAGTGTCATACATTAAGTAATTAGGTCGAAGAGAAGGTGAAGACACGTTCTCAGGTGAATAATGTAGCGATGGTGGGAGCTCGACGAGGGTAAGATTGTTTCCGCATGTATGCGTTGTTATCAACGCATAAACGGCCTCTGGCACTTTAATGGAAACTTGGGAACTAGTTCTCGCGTCAGTTTGGTAGAACCAAACCCACCTCTGGGTCCTAGACAAGCTCGGCGTTTGGGATCCATTCGAACAACTCGAGTGTGACCTGCAAGCTGCCAAGTGTCTCACGCATCGTTGCGTTGACTGGGCAGCATCGATAACGGGGAATGCTGTCCTGCGCCAGTTCCTTGAAGACTCGACCTGTTCTGGCTAGAGGAGTACTGAACTGCGCTCAATCCTCGTCAGGAGCGAAATGGTCTGGGAGACCAAGTGCGTCATGCATACTAGGTGTATTTTGAAGAAAGAAGTTAGTGGACGTGTCAGTGGCCCGATCAGCGCTCCCGAGTCCCAGCCTGAGGTTGATCACGATGCAGGATTGGATTGTCTGCCAATTTGGAGCATGTCATTTCCGGACAGCTTCATAGCGGTCATATTTGAGCCTTCTATCTATTTGCTTGGTTCAACTTGGAAGATATTGTAGATCGACGTGTGTAAAGTAACTTGGAGAAAATGTTGTGTGGTAGAGTACCAAAAGGGGGTAGGCGCCGTACCGTGACATCGTGCGGAGTAACGGTTGTGTTTCTCCCTTGACAATTCGTTGCCATCCTTTGGAGGAGCATAGATTTGGCACAATTTGGATGAGGTCGAATAGAATACCCGTATATCATTGAGTGCCCGCTCCCAAAGGATGGACAAGGCCCAAGGGGATCATATCATCTGATACTTTCGTACCTGTCATCTCCTAGCATCCCAAAGCGGTGTGGATCAAAGACACAATTCCCGAACAGGCTGTGGCCCATCTTCTCCGGCCGAACTTGAAGACTTTGACATTCGAGCTATCGCCGCTTCATCATCCAACCGTCAAAATAAAGCTGCTAAATGGGATCCCCATAAGGCAAGTTGTCTCGTATCACGAATTCTTGGAACGCACTGAACCTACCTCCTCCGTTCCAAGAGTACCCGACGCAAGATGCCTTCGGCATAAACCATTTTGGTCTGGCACACCATAAAGGAATTCATCGTATGCGGGTAGCATCCCACATCTTTGGAGCCAAACTTGGCATTTCGAACTGGTCTTGACCATGAGCGGACGCCAGCCACGCACGGAAAGTCCCCAAGTATCTATCGTTCCGGCCCGAATGGTGGCGACAAGTGGGTTTCTATTTTTTTTGAGGGTGTCGTGCCCTGCCCAAACTTTGACTGCAACCAAAATTAAGTACTTTGACTAACTGGAAGATACGCTCTATCCCCATGGAAGTATGTAAGTTCAAGAGGCGAATTCGTTTATTGGCTCATCTAGATCTTGTCTCCGTAGGCCATTTCGTTCTACAGCATGTCGGGAAGAGGGAGCTCACGATCCCCCGACTCCCGAGTTTGAATGTTCTGGTCTGGCCCGTCACGGCTGACCATATTGCAATAAACTCAAATTATGTGCATGTGAGTGAATGCACCTTCCTTTATCTACCCCTAGAGAGTCTCGATCTATGAGGTTCTAGGTCCTGGCCTGATCATGACACCTGACACCTGACACCTGACACCTTTCATTCCATGCCATTAGACGACGTCACCTGGTGAATGCAAAGCACGCAAGGGCCGCATTCTGCCAGATGGTATCAGATTCCAGGATATGAAACTTCATGTTTCCTTGGTTCAGTTTCCGCTTCTACACCGGTCAGACGGTAATTCCCTTATTTACGAGGTTACCGACCAATGGGAGCTCAGCAATCGTGCCAAAGGCTCGTGAAGATTGTTACGTGACGAGACTGTTCTTACTGATGTACCCCCTGTTCCATGGTCACGGTGTATGCATCCTTATGGGTTCCATTAAATGTCCGTGATCAGTTCGTGATTAATTCTACTTCCGTCTACGACTAAAGCGAACAAGAGCCGTATGGGGCCCATATGGATGGAGTATTTAAAGGATCCCATCTACGTTGTCCAACTACAGATTCCCTGTGGTACTCAAAGGTATGCCTGCCCCACAATGTCCTACTCTAAGTTCTGATGTGCTGGTACTCTGCCTACGATGTATTCTAGTTTCTGAAATGTCGCTTGACCCGTTCCAACAAGTTTTCCTCTTGTCCCTCGCCTCCAATTTGGTCAATGTTTACGAGGGAACCCAGACCTCCCTTCAGAGAGCACTCCAGAAAGCACTCAGTGACCAACTGCCTTTTATTGGATGGGAACTCGTGTGGGGACCAGTTGTATGGAAGAACAAGCCAGACGATGCTACCACTGGGCCAGACAACGCGTGGTATGTCGCCCGTCATCCGAACTTCAAGCTGGAGGACGGCTCTGTGCGCTCAACCTACGTCATCGCTGTCGCTGGCACTCCCCCCAAGTCTCAATATGCGTGGACCCAGGAGAACTTTGCAGTGAACTCTGTCTCTGACTTCAAGGTCTGGGTGGCTGGCGGAGTTCAGAACCCGCCCGTTGTCGTTCCTGCAGGGTCAATTCAATCGGGTACCCCATACATCGCAACAGGAATAGTGAACGCGGTACAGTTACTGCTCACCACCCAAGCGCCAGAAGGTGCCGTGTCCGAGGGCAACACGCTCCTTGACTTCATCACCAACAGGTCTGGCAATGACAGATTTATTGTCACCGGTCATAGTCTTGGCGGCGCCCTCTCTTCTTCCCTTGCACTTTCCCTGGTCTCGGCCGGTGTCATCCCCGCCGATAGCACTCTGACCTATCCCTCAGCGGCGCCCAGTCCTGGAAATAAACCCTTCACAGACCTCTTCGTCCAGACATTCCCGGCCAGTAAGTCGGACAGCGCGAGGTCTTACCAAGGATGGAACCTCAACCTGGTCAACACCCTCGATATTGTACCTCAAGCTTGGTCTGTTCGAATGCTCCTTTCCCCCAAACAGAACTTGTACAACATCCCTCCTATCTACGGCCTGCCTGTACTTCCCTTTGTGAGGGGTATCGCCCACGTATTCGCCGTCCACACGCTTCGTTCGGGCACGCTGTACTTTCCCCTCCCAAGCCAGTATTTCACTCATGCTCCGCCTTCCGCTCCACCCCAGACCTTGTTAGAGTTCCTTCAACTTGCCTTCCCGGAGCACGAGCAGGCTTACTTTGACGAGGTCGGCATTACCGTTCCGACGGAAGTACTTGATACAGGCCTTCGCCGGAAGACAAAGGAGGAGATTCTGTTCAACTACCCTATCATCGCTCCGTTCGAGTGGGCGCGTGAGCATCCAGAGGAGGCTGAGAAGGAAATCGAAAACGTCGAGGATTCTGATGAAGGAAAGACCTGTCTCAAAGATAACGTAGTGAACTCGGGCTAGGAATGTTAGTTTTTACTTTGCGCTTGTTTCCTTGGTTGTATGTAAGAAGATGTGGGTCTGCGAGTGTGTATGTACAGTGAATTGGAGTGCATGTATTACGGGTCGTATCATCGCGGATCGTCTGATGGAGCCGGACATTCTCCAGTGGCTTGGTGAACAGACGCTCCACCTGCTCGCTCGCTCACCTGCATGGACCCTATTACAGTTGATATGCTCATAATGCCAAGGTCGAGATCCGCCCAATCCCAATGCATTATGACGAATGGAATGTAGAGGGTGACATATGTCACAGTAGGGAGTCCGCTCCCTCCCTGCAAACCCTATCTTGGACTTGCCTGAGCGCACGGAAGGCATGTCTATTACTCGCCAATATCGTGCATGAAAGTGTCGGGGATGTTTCACATGGCTGACCGGAACGTCTATCATCATTGGAACGCATTCAGCAGGCTTTGGAGATTAGTACTCCGGGTTGGACGAGTCTCACCGCTCAACCCTCTGATCAAAATCTTCAACCCGAACGAACCAGAACATGCCTTATACCAAGACCAATCCACCCTTCTGAAAGGTGCAAACAGCGGGAAGCTGACGAAATCCTTCAATGTCATATATGAAGATATGCGTGGCTGACAGCAATTGTCTCGTTGGATGGGATCCTATGCCACGATCGACTTGATGACCAAGAAATTCTACAGCGAGATGGAGAAGATTGCCACGAGAGGAACTATCGATTCGATCACTCCAGCGTTCCTCAGGGACTGAAGCTTCATCTTGTCAACTCGGATGGACGATATTTCTAACTGGCTGTGTCTGCGTTGTATCACCTTCGACATGTTATTGCATATTCTATACTGAGCAACTGTTTGGACGCCTCGAATATCGAGCCCTACACAAAATAGCACCACTAGTTTCCGATAGATTTTGACTTGCCATTGGGGCGCCTGCTGTTGCATGAAGGCAGCACTTTCTTTCAGGATATGCGAAGTCGTCGAATAGTAACTGTTCGACGGACATATCGCCGTGATAGTCACTATGACAGCAATACGGGCTGCGGGCACGTGACACTCATCCAATCAAGATTTTGCTCCCACGACTCACATAGCCGTTCTCGTGCCCTTGCATCTACTCGATGGCATTGCACGTTCAAAAATCGGCGACAAGCTTCCTTGCGACAACTTAGTAACGCTGGCTGCCAGTGCAGGATCACTTGAGGTGTCCTTAAAGTTGTAGAGCCCGAGCCCTCGAAAGCCAGGCCTTGGCCGGGGCTTTTGGGCCGGGTTGGGCCCGGCACAGCACCAACCTCATTAATCGCGTGATACTATACTTCTGAGACTGCAGACAACATGTGCTCAAATACACGCTTGTGAGTCATATACATACTTGGGTCGTTTGTAGCCACTTCATGGATGATATCGTGAGCGAAAAGGTTCCCGGAGCAAGATTTTGAATCGGATTGGGAAGCGTCTGGATGTGCATCGACACACCTAGAATACCCATACATTATGCAATATGCAAAGAACACTGATTTTGAGATCACCGGAAAACTTATAAGCACATCAACTGCCCCGGCTTTGAATAAATAGTTCTCTTTGAATTGCCAGTGCGGCCGCCACCCGTGCAATGGATATAGAAGAGAATCACATCATGGCATACAACATGAAAAACACATCCTAATATGTTGAGGGTACCTTGGAATCCAGCATCTTCACCGCATCGTGCAACGCACCGTCGAGCTCGCTTAGCCAAGCCCATTCCCAGTTCTTCGTCATCGTCTCACCGAGCTTCGTGAGGGGGATGTCCCTCGCTTGCCATACACACATCTGCCCGTTCGTCTTTGCACGCAGAGCAACGTCATTCGAGAATGGACGCCTCAACTTGTCGTACACGGCCAGAGCGCGAGGTATTGTCTCTAATTTGGTCGACGGATGTCCAAGTACCGTGGCGAGAAGGTAAGCGTCCTGAGTGTGTTTTTAGCTCGCCGGTAACTTTGGAATAGATAAAAACGAGTTGATTACATACCTCAATGCTTTGACCGGCGCCGGACCCCTGGAAGGGCATCATTGCGTGGGCTGCATCTCCGACCAATGCAACCCGACCATGGTAATGTGCCGGGAGGGGTTTTACAGTATGAACGGCCCATAAAGTTCCTTTGTCGACGCACTGTCATAGATAGGGTATTATTAGGAGAGGATGATCAATTCATGATGCGGTATTTACCTTGAGGAGCGACTTTGTGTCATCCTCCAGACCTTCAAATGGCTTGCACATTTCTTCCTTGGACAACTCCCGCACCCACGGACCCTCGAACCTTTTTCTCCCCGACGTGTCCATGTGGTGAGAAGTACGGATCAACTCTTCGGATAGGGTAAACCCTGCGAAATTTATGAATTTCCCTTTCGAGATTGGGTACACTACACAGAACTGCAAAGGTGTTTCAGAATGATGAATGCCAGTTTGGTCTTATACTTACAGCGTCTTTCCCCAAGTACTGTGTCGAATTCGTCAGTCAACTCTTACGAGAGTGAGAAGATCGAAAGACCCAACTTACCACTGTGGGTTCTCGGAGTGCTCGATGATGTGGCGCACGAGCCCGTAGCTTCTCAGCGCTGATTAATGCGCGATAAGCAATCGCTCCACTCCAGATAGGGTCTATGCAGGACAAGGCAGACATTGCTGCCTGTCCACTCAGGCTCTCAGCGATTTCGCGCATCATGCAGCCACGAACGGCTGACTTGATTCCGTCGGCGCCTACAAGCAGGTCGCACGACGATGACGATCCGTCCGCAAAGGTCAATATTATTGGCGATTTCTGCGGAGCCGCTGGTTGAGAGTACGAGACTAGCTTCTTTGACGTGTGCGTCTTGCACGAGGGTGAGAGATATGAGAGCAGAGTTCCGTGGAAGTCTGCCCGATGAAATCTCATCAAGTCACCTGGGAAGAATCTTCAGTCAAGCAAATGCTTTCTGGTAGGACTAGACTATTACCCTTGGTCATTAATTTAAATAGCTCGACACCCTCAGGCTGGTCGCTCTTGCGATAGCTAAAAGCCGGGACTAGACTCCTGTGAGGAGATAGTTGCCGATGACAGTAGGTGATACACCCACCGAAATCTTCTGTCATTTCGAAGTCCGTCGCTGCATTCACGAGCATATGATCAATACCTCTGCCTAATTTTTGCAAGACCTTCAACATGCGCGTCAAAGTGTGATCGAACAGCTCAGAAAATGCTTTGCACCTTGAACCCTCGTGGCCAAATGCCAACGCCTGCACCGACTTCGGTGAACTGTTTGGCGGCTTCAAATACCTCGACTTCGACGTCCGGGTATTTAGACAGAGCTACAGCCAGCGTCAAGCCGCCGACACCACCTCCGCTGTCAATGTCGGGAGGTTAGTCAGTCTACGGTGAACTGTACATGGCGTCGTCCCATACCATACTGCAACTTTGAATTTTGTGCCAGTCATGGTCTAGTCTTTACCGTCACCGTGCTGGAAAAAAAAATGCGAAATTCGCTGGAAATCGAGCAGTGACCATCGCTTTTTTATATTCAGGCCATGGGCTGTCCGGTTGGCATCTGTGACACGACGGGTCCATTTCCAGGAAAGAAGAAGCGGTGAAGTGGTCACGTCCGATGGAACCGTGCGGCCCCATGAGATGCATTGCTGAGGATTCCCGACGCAATCGTGCAATGCGTGGATCATTCAACAGTTCCCGAAACTCCACGTGAAGCCTGAAATGGTAAATGAATGCATCTCCGCCGTCACCCGACCCTAGCGACGCGGTAGAGCATACGGGGTGTTGCGACCAAAGTAAGTATTCAGGGCATTCACTGTTTTTCCAGCGGCATTAATTCGTCGCGGCTGTTTAGAAACTATGAGAACTCATGAGGTAGCAAAGACACGAACAATTTGTTGCGACCTATCACTGGGCCTACTACTGGCAACCTTGGCGGTGATGGCACAGCAGAGGTACATAATAATACTTTTTATTCCGGAATCCGAGCACGCGCGAGGCACACGGACAAGAATGGGTTCCAAAAATGGATAATCAAATTGGATCGGTCGTTGCAACGCTCTACATAGTACTACCATCTGCTCATCGATCTCAGCTCACCGGGTGAGTAACGCAACCGACCAACTAGACTGCCACCGTGTCTGACAGCCAGTCAAGTTATCAAGTGAGTATGTAATTCCTGGTTCGGTAATCGGTTCGAAAGTGGACAGTTTAATCACCGCACACGCCTCGACTATTGAGAAGGAAGCGAAGAGAAACATCAGGATTTTTCCCGTAGGATCGCCTAGTAGGACATAGGAACAAGTTGACCAGGGATGAGCCTGATATATGTCATAGGTGATTCCAAGACACGGTGTATATTGCAAATCATGACGACTGAGAAAGTTTGCAGAGCACATGGAAGAGGACGAAGCCACCCCCAGCTCGCTTCCTCCATGGGTGGAGCTCGAGTACACTGTGAGTTTGCCACCGAATCATCTACTGATTTATAACGCCGCGGTGAACCTCCTCCGTAGCATATGAAAATGCTGGCTGGCGCATCTGCCCGTGTTCTGTTCACGAATCTCTCACAGAGATCTTGCGCATCTTTGCGGGAAAAATTAGCCTCCTTAAGTGGGCCGGTTGCCTCCCATGGGGTTTACACGCAATCCATCCTGGAAATGTTGAAAAATCAAGAGGTTTCCTTGTCCAAAGTATGCTTGCTCGACCCCAAGGCTCAAAGCAAACTTGAACCTGAAGACGGTCTGGAATTCGAGTGGTTTTTATTTGGGGCAAGACTTTCGTAATTCCAACGCTGCTCCTTTTCGACTGACCCCCTCGTCTCAGGGTATTCTAGGTATTGCGTGTTCCACCTGCCTGCATCATCGTTCTCACCGCGAGATCAGGTGATGATCCGCCTCGAGACCGCACGTCACAACTCCGCCAACTGGGCTTTCCGACACGCCACTTAGGCACCGTGCAGATGACGACAGATACGGCACTGGGCGTAACAAAACGAGTCATTCACGACAAGGGTGAGCCTGTCATGGTTTTGCCAATGCATCGCCCCTTTCCAAAGCTGATGCTTGGCTTGATGCGCCACATACACGTTTTTTTTCCTGCATTTTAAATAACACCTCGTCCGACGATAGTGTCGCTGGAAGAAATCCCATATGTCGTAAGTATTTTTGCCCCTCAGTTTCTCCAACTATGCTGCATGCGTAAATCTGTGCATGTGATGACGCGTGCGCCCGCTCAATTGTCCCCCGTTGATTTTGCAGACGTTTCCGACAATTAAATTTAATGTCAGGGAAAGCGTCGAGATGCCTTTTAGTCAGTTCTGCTTTAGCTTTGTCTCGAGGCGAATTGGGTTGTGCTCAGATACAGTGCAGAGTACATCGCTGATCGGCCCGATGGGGAACCCCTCCTTCCACCTGGGATGAAGGAGTTATTATATGAAGATTTGAACAAGGGCTTTGAATTCTAATGAAAGGAGGATCGGGGATAACGCACATCAGAGCGTTCTCAGGAAGCGTGAATTCCTGGGTCTCGGGGAGCCGCTGTGACATAGTTCCTGTAGTTTTGACGCGTCATTTGTGATGCGGATGTCCGCTTCCCTAGTACTTGACAGTCGCGATTAAAAAAGGTTATTGGTGACCTTAACGTAGGATACAGCAGCTGGATATTACAACGGTAACATCTCCATACATGAGAAGTACAACGGTATAAAAGATGAGTTAGAGTCCCCTGAGCAATGTCATGACGAAAAGAAATAATATGTATATATATATACAAACTGAGCACGAACCAAGACAAATCATCAGGACCATGTCGCATCTAAAGCGTTCAGGAAACGATGGTTGTCACTCGATCGTGTGGATCAAGGAGGAGATGATGAAGATCAGCAACCATGTCACGAAAGTTGCCCAGCTGCAGCCTGCTGCTGCTGTTCAAGTTTCTCGAGCGCTTGTGGATCCCAAGGGGGAGGATATCGAGCATCGACTAGATTCTGATCCGCGAGTGCGTCCTTCATCCGATCTCTGTCATTCATGCTCATACGGGCTCGACATCGGACAAGGCGTAGCTTAGTTCTCGTTATCCCTACGATGATGTAAACGACGTGCTATCGAAGAGAAATGAAGGTGACTCACATGTCGCTATCGTATTTCGATCCTCTTCCATGAATGGGTTGTCTTGTTGGAGATCGTCTTGCAGAGTGTAAAGGCACCACAAGGATTCTTCGTACAACTTCTCACACTCATCAGGACTTGTTGCCTGATCCAGGAGCTCTTTCCGAGCAGCTGTTCGACTCTGAAAAGCCACGACATGAACAATGAAATCATCATCAACGGGAAGGCATGTTACTGACGAGCACCAGCGCCCGATCGTAAACCAATTGATCAAGGTATATCCTGGGTCCGTCATATTGCACTGGCAGCCAGGTCTTCACGAGTGCTGCGCGGTCATTGCACTTGATGAACTGCTCTTTGAACCACGCAAGTGCTGTGCAGAGATGTGAACGTCTGAACTGATGAACGCACTCAGAAAACGTTTACCATCATCAAAGCCCTGGCTGACCACAAAGTCCCCATCAGGATATCGCATGCGCAGATGCTCTTGGTAATTTCGTAGTTTATCAATTCCCTTTTGGGAGAATGACATCAAGAGCATGTACACCGCAACACATGTCACGGCAGTATATTCTGCCTCTTGATCTGCGTTCCGCCGCCGTTCGGCATGCTTTTCAGCCTCACCTTCTCGACGGGCAAACTTGGTGGGATCAGGAAGGGGCTCTGTAAGGTCATGTGCATTAGTCACGACAGAAAGGCTGAAAGAACTAGAATGTACTGACTCTGTGGAACAGCTTTCACGGCTTCGTACATCTCATCCGCCCAGTGTGTCAACACATCCGTCTTCTGTGCCAACTCCTCCAGTGCAGCGAGCAATTCATCTTCCATCGGATCACGGACCGCAGGGACGCCATTCTTGCCCCCTTCATTTGTGGGTGATCTAAGCAGAATTTGCGGTCGGCGTGGCGATGGGGGTGTATGGTAATGACCAGAGCCTGGAGAAATGGGTGATTTGGGAGTTGACACACCGAATAGTTTACGCGATGCGAGTGACAGCGCACGGCTGAGCGCGTTGGAGGCTACCCGGGTAGGGGAAGACGAAAGAGGAGGAGCAAGTGGGTTCGGTGGGGGTGGGAACGTGGTGTTGTAGGTCGTGGGGATCGGCGCAGTTAGAGGGGAATTTGAGCGAGGTGATGGTGGTACATGGTCCGAAGGATACGTTTCATCCACAAGGGGAGATCCAGAAGTGCGATGCTCGTGAGGTGACCTGCGACGGGCTGTGTTGAGTTCTGCGGATCGTTTGGTGAGGGATCTGCATGAATGGGCGGAACAGGAAGTAAACGTACCATCAACTGCGCGATTAAACTCGAGCGCACGCACATCGCCAACAAGTACGTATTCCTTTCGGATAATTCCGTCCTCTTCCGATTCGCCAGGAATGACCGACCCTTCGGTGGATAAGAGTTTAGGTACAGGTCGACCTTTGTCGTTTTCAGTAACCGGGTCAGGCTCTACGTCAGCTCGGATTTGAGCGGTTTCAAGCGGGTTTTGGGATGCCTTACCACGCGACGAGGGCGAACTACCCGTGGTGAATCGACATTAAACATGAAAAACTAGAGAGAGTCCCTTGGAACTCACCTTCGAGAAGATGGGCCAGGAGCAGCCACTGCGGGTGTGTCGTCAGATGTCTCCCTTCTCCGAAAATGAAACTTGCTGGGCGGGATCATTGCCTTGGGATCTAGCACCTCTGGGGGAATCACCTTGTGGTGCTCCGGGATTCTACCAACGGTTGACTCGTCTTCTTCTTCGGTTTGCGTGCTGAGAGCAGTGGCGATGGTGGTAGCGCGCGATGGAGGTTCAGGGACAGGACGAGGAAACTTGGAGTTGGCGAGGGCTTCGCTTTTGAAGAACTCTTCGAAGCTAGCACGTTCCGCCGGTCGACGTCTCAGAAGGACACGGATCAGCACTTTGATGTCAGAAGGCACAGCTTGTGGCTCTTCTGGTTTGGTTGAGGCTGCAGAATGTGGAGTAGGCTGGTTTGAGGTTGGACGTGGAGGGTCCTCGTCTGGGAATTTAACACCTTTGGATTGTTCAATCTTCTTCAGGAGCTCGACGTGATTCTGCGCGCGAAATGGTGGCTTTCCTACACACATCTCGTATAATACAGCGCCAACACTCCAAAGATCAGCTTTTGCATCATACTTTTCGTATCGCAGGATCTCGGGTGCCATGTACAACCTAGTTCAAATCTCAACCTTTGCACCGGCTCCTGAGTCATACAAACTTACGGTGAACCGCAAAGTGTCTCTGCAAGCATTGCCTTAGGAAGCGAACGAGCGAACCCGAAATCAGCAACCTTCAAGATCGGCACACCGATAGGATGTCCTTTTGCCAGTTCCTCCGAGGAAGCCGGGTTCAGGAGTAAATTCTTTTGAAATTGAGTCCGGATGCTGGGCAAAAGCAGAAGAAAGTCTACCTGTGGCTTGATATCCCGATGGATGAGGTTTCTTGTTCGCAAGAACTTGAGTGCTCGAGCTAATCAAAGATGGTGTTACTCGTGTGAATGGATAGGTGAGAAGAAAGGCTCGCCTAGCTGACGCAGAAAGCTGCGCACGACCACCTCGTCGAGACCACCCGACCTTGGATGGGGATAGTACTGCAAAGCAGCACCTGAAGTTGGGGTGTATTCAAGCCCCTCGACACGACCGCGTTTCTTAATATAGTTTGTGAGGTCACCACCTGCGCAATATTCCATGATGAGAAATATGTTCCGTTCTGCACGCTGAGAGACGACCTGTGAGTACAGGGTACAAGACTGACACTTTCAAAACGACAAAGGGAGAACGCCTGCCATGGCCCAATCATAGCAGAAGGGTATACACACTGTTGAAGTCCATACGATAGCAACTCCGCACATGTCCGAGGCATGGCTTACGAACAAAATAAGATGCCACATACCACAATGTCGATAAGCTTCGTAATATGGCGATGAGATAATGACTTGAGGATCTCAATTTCGCTTTGCAGGTTGTCGAATAACTTGGCTGTGAGGATATCTCTTCGGACGGATTTGATTGCGACCGTCTGGTGGGTTTCCTTGTAGGCGCCGGCGAAACTGAGCTGACGAAGAAAAAGCAATGGGAGCGTGATACATACCTCGTGGTATCCCTTGTATACAGTTGCAAAGCTTCCCTTACCGATGTCATTCACAATCACGTATGGACGCGCTTCGTCGTCCTCGGTCGCCCGTCTGGCTTTGTCAGGGGCCATGCTTGGGGGACGCCCCGTCGCAGGCTGGGCTTGCATGGGTTGGACAGATGTTGGTGGAAGAAGGAGAAGAAGTTGGTCGGAGTGTCGCGGCTCGCCTTGCTAATTAGCTTTGCAGGGGTCTCTTCGAGGAAGAAGGCATCATACAGCTTCATTTGCCTTTTTTGGAAGTCTGTTCCTCTCAACCAAAGATGTTTGACTAATAGTTAAGTACCTTGTCTTGTGAAATTAAATAAATAAATAAGTAGTACAGTCTACATCGCTTGGGGGGCACCATATGTTTCGGGCCCAAGCCTGCAGGTTTCAACACAAGATATTTACTCCTTGATCCACTAACTGTTGGGTGTAATAATTGGCTTCATGTTGAACCAGGATAAACGCTCAGGTGCAGCAACTCCGCTCGTCGTTCATCGTCACGCAAGCGGCGAAGATCTTCACCCGGTCCTCCATGGTGTCGGCTTGTATTTCGATTTCGCGGGCGATTACCTGCCAATACCAAAGTTCAGACAAGCGGCATCCTTACCATTGGTCGTTGATGGGCTGCCTTCATTCCGAGCGGAGGCAAGAGCGAGCAAGATCAAATGCGATCGACCGTGAAATCTTG
>JBBPJP010000766.1:0-15199 GCA_038088775.1 Boletus barrowsii | reverse complement strand
CCTCTGATTGGTGCAGACTTGTAGGAGAAGGACCAGCTGGACCTTCAGATTTACCCATTGTCCCTGGAGGATTACCTCCATCCCCAACCCCATCGGAAGATGACATTGAGTGCATTACCAGGGAAGGGGGAGATGCATT
Source organism: Boletus barrowsii (assembly GCA_038088775.1). Lineage (NCBI taxonomy): Eukaryota > Fungi > Basidiomycota > Agaricomycetes > Boletales > Boletaceae > Boletus > Boletus barrowsii. The sequence goes on along the minus strand of JBBPJP010000766.1, from coordinate 15,060 downwards.
GGTTTCATACCTCTGCAGCTGTGCCTTCCCACTGGAAACAGAATGGTCAAATGTAAATTACTGTGAATGGACATACTGCCACATACTTAAACTGCCACAAGATGAGCAAACCCTCTGGCATAAAGCCTGCCATGATGAGCTACAAATACTCAAGGACTGCAAGGTCTATGAAATCGTGGATCAACCCACAAACAGAAAGATTATAAAAAATCGATGGGTCTTTGATGTTAAAACAGACAGCAGAAAGAAAGCCCAGCTTGTAGCCAAAGGCTTCTCCCAAGTAGAAGGGATTGATTGATCAAATATTCTCCCCTGTCGTACGCTTTGAGACAGTGCGGTGTATGCTTGCTCTCTCAGCAATCAAAAACTGGTACATTACTGGTCTCGATGTCCGATCTGCCTACCTATACAGCAAACTGGACAAAGAACTCTACATGGACTTCCCAGAAGGCTTTATGCCCACTCACCTAAAAGGGAAGGTCTTGAGATTACTATGCGCCTTATATGGCCTCAAACAAGCGGGATTAGCTTGGTGGCACGAACTTGACAAATCCATGAAAGAACTCGGCTTCATGTGTTTTAAAACAGATGCTGGCCTATTTATCTATTGCAAAGGCAAAGAGCTCGTCCTAGCAATTATGTACATACGTAGACAATGCCATCTTCTGCGGCCCAAACAAACCTTTTGTAGACAAGGTTAAAGCTGCCTTTATGAAGAGATGGGACTGTTGTGACTTAGGAGAAACACGTGAATTCCTAAGAATGAACATACCTCGAGACGGTTAAACTATTAAGATAGACCAGTGAGAATACCTCGACAAACTCATTGAGCGATGTGGTATGACTAACACAAAAATCGCCAACATCCCTCTCCCTCAGGGTTACTACCCAGAGAAGAATGATCTACCTGTCCAACCAGAACTTCGGACGTGATTTCAATAGATCATCGGATCATTGCTGTATCTTATGATCGGCACAAGACCTGACATCTCATATGTAGTTACCCAACTCGCCCGCATGTCTGCAAACCCATCAGAAGAGCACCTCAACAAAGCTCTATACATATGCCGGTACCTCCTCAGTACCCGAGACTACTCTCTCATATTTAATGGCAAATCTGGCAAAGGCATCATCGCCTGCACCAACTCTGACTGGGGACATGACAAAGTCATGTCTCACTTGCAAACAGGTTTCTACTGAAATTTGCAGATGGTGTGTTCTTGTGGAACTCACACTTGCAAAAGACCACCGCTCTATCTTCTACGGAAGCTGAGTATATGGCCTTGAGCGACTGTACATGCCAGGCTATTTGGATCCATCAAATGATTCAGGAACTCAGCTATCACCTTGGACCCATTCCAGTCTGTGGTGACAATCAAAGCTCACTCTTCATTGCGCAGAACCCAGTCACCGAAAAACAATCCAAACACATCCAGATCTGTTATCACTTTGTATGTGATGCTGTAATGCTATGGAAGCAAGTGGAGCTACTCTTCATCCTAGGAACTGACAACCCTGCAGATATGTTCACAAAGAACCTTGGACACGTCAAGTTCAAGGAGTTTCGCTCCCAGCTTGGTTTGGAATTCAACTTGCCATCTTAGATTGTGCAGACGTTTCTATTTTACTTTATATTCCTCACTTTTATATCTATGTATCTACCGTATACTAGACAAGGGGGAGTGTTGAAAGGACACGTACTTACAATCACGTGACCATATATTAAGTAATCATTACAAAGTGTATATAAGACTCTGCTGAGTCTGAATATAATATATCTCTCTTGATCCGCTACTGCTATCATCTCTGAGAAACCCTTCAGTCCAAAGGTAAGTACCCTACAGTAGATTCCTAGGGATCCCGTGCAGCAACACCAGATCCCCACTATTGCAACACAAATGAGTTAGAACTCATGTAATGTACAGCATAGTCTTGATGTAGTGTAATATGGGTCAAAGAAGTATAGCTGAGGACAAAGAGGGACAAGTGTATGAGGAGCTCTGAAGGACTAGGCAAGGAAATCTCATAAATGAAAAGCCAGTGGTTGATGCTCTTAATCATGCATCTGACTATGAGCAAGGACTCAGGAGGTACATGAGACATCAATTATGGAAAACCTCAAGAAGCTTGCAGGAGCTGGCAAGCCAAGTGCCCCCTCACAAAAGCGCCAACATATGAATTTATTAAATGGCATTATAGAATATGCTAAGTTTGGTTATAGGTCCAGAAGCCCCTGTGAACACTACAAGAGGTCAGTCTATGCAAAGTGTTGTGCAGAAGCCAACATCCATGCGAAAACAGAATACATCAGTAGCAGAGCAGGTTGAAATCATGGATTGGTTTCATGCAAATGGGAAGAATGAGACAAAAACTACAGACCATTTTGATCCTATCTATCCAAATCTCCAAATCAAACAGCCACTGGTATCACTCTAGCTTGAAGATGAGCAAAAATGGCAAGATCAACATGAGACTACCAGGTCTAATTTGCGTGCCAAGTAAATTCACCAGACTTAGCATTTAGAGGTCATGGAGATGTTAGACTAGGCAACTGCATGGGTATACCCCAGGGTACCACCACCTGTACCCATACCCATACCCAGAGTGTACCCATACCCACACACTAGACATGGGTATTGACCATGGATAGACAAAAGTGGACTCTGGGTATGACCCATGGTGGGTATACCCATGGGTACTCTGAATTAGTACTGCACTAGTATGGTTTTCTACAAGTATATATTGTCTACTAATACCAATAACTGCACTATAGTTGTCTAGTACAAGGTCTATATCGTTTTGTTTAGGCAAAGTCCTTGTCTCAGTGACATACATACCCATTGGTACCCATGGTATTATATTCACCCTGGGTATGGGTATCAGGTGGGCAAACCCACACCCATACCGGTACCCATACCCATGACCCACATGGGTATGTGATATCCATGCAGTTGCCTATGTTAGACCTGTGGGTCTCCAAGGTAATGGCTAATAGACTTCTTCTCACTGGAGAAGTACTTTGTTAAAGATGGAGCACTTCTGCAGACTTAGCTGGGATGCCTGTTGATGAGTGATTGAATCTCAGCAATGGATGGTTGGATCATTAAGTTGTGAATTGGGCTAAAACAAATGAAGCATCATAGTTTGACTGCATCAGAAACTATTGTAATGCACAGCGTAGTCTTGTCATAGCGTGTGAGGTTTACTGGTTGAAGAAGCGTAGCGTCGAGGGTTCAACGAGTGAAAGGTTACGAGGGAACACTAGAGGACGGTGCCGAGCTTCGAGACGATGTGAAGCCTAAGCTGGTCTCTCCTATCCTAGGTACGACGAGGTGCTCACTAGGGACTCGGAGGTATGACTAGAAACAACACTGATATTGCGTAGAACTAGCTTAAAGGGAAAATACAAGGCGGAAAGTACGCGACTATATATATGGTAGGCCCCAAGTGCTGCAGAAAGATAAATAAGGGAATAGAGGAGCGGGAGCCCGAAGGGATGCCATCTCTGTAGTACATATGACTCGATGTGTAGCAATGCGAGTCAGACCAAGTCAAAGATGTGCAGTATGCAGTATGTGCAGTAAAGCGTAGTCTGCAGTGAGAAGTCCAAATGAAGTGACTGCGGACGAAAGCAAAAAGGAAGTCTAAGTAAGGTATAGGTGGGGCACTGTGTGAGACATAAAGAGAAACAGATCAAGGGAACATATCTGGTAGTGTGGAGGACGACTCCACTATGAATACAACCACATATGGTGACGAGAGAGCGAGACTAGGAAAGGCAAGTGACAGAGTCAAGAAAAATAAAGGAAAAATGAGTACCCCCTTCATAGACCGTAACAACTGTTAAGCAAGAACACAAATGGATGCAAGCATTTATCAAGAAGCATGGGTATGAGCTACATGATATCTCCAATGCAGATAAAACCTCCTTATTTTATACATGAGTTTCCTTTCATTCTGATATGTAGACAACTGCTATATGTTAGTTTTGGTGATTTCGCACCTCATCCATGGTTCATTTTGTGTTCTAACCGTGGCCATGTTGTTCTCCATGGTCACTTTACTTACCTACCACTTTTCAGCTTCTCTTTAGCTTGTTGTGGTGTTTCTACCCATACAGGACTTCACCTTTGCACTTCCCAGCCCATTGTGGCTGAACTGTTTATGGTTGTTTACTTTGAAGCACAGTTACTCCCTGGAGTGCCACATTGTATCCTTTGGTTACTCACTGTGGACTCCAGAGTTGTTCTGAGTTGATCCAGCAAGTGGCTAGTCTGCTTCAATTAGCATTTTCGCTCTCAACACTATATGACTATGATATTCTCCAGTATGCCTCCCGACTGTGGGCTGTTCAATAAGCAGCACTCAGATATCAAAGAAAACAAAGCCTGGCTCATCTATTTGTTCACGATGAATGGTGTTGGCTCGATAAAACCCGCTCCATTTATCATTGGAAAGGCTTGAAAACCTTGTGCTTGTAAGCACAAGACTGGCACTGAGCTCAATTTCTACTACCAAAAAAATGCCAAGGCCTGGCTGGATGACAGCCTCATTGTATCAGAAATGATTGCTGGATTGAAATCTGAAGTTGCAAGTCAAGGGGAGAAAGACTCTTCTTTGATAGGATAATTTCTCAGGGCACATCATATCTGAAATCCTTATCAACATTCACATTGCAAATTTCCAGCCAAATCTCATCACCCACATTCAACCCAATGACCAAGGCATTATCCACTGTTTCAAGGCCCACTATTGTGCCAAGTTTATTAACTGTGCCATTGAATGCTATGAAACCACCCTCAAAATCTATGACATCAATCAGCTCCAAGCAATGTGTCTTGCTCAAGCTGCATGGAGAGAAGTTGATGTGACAACCATCTGGAATTGTTGGCGAAAGGCTGGTATTAATAATTCCTGAAGATCTGTCACCATCACATGTTGTCCAGCTATCTATTCTCATTTCAGCTCTAATTCATGTCACTCCCAGTGGTTCAGATGCCCCAAATGAGCTCAATCATGACAACTTGGTGTTATGGTCTACTATGGGGTACTCATTTTTCCCTACACTTTATTGTTCACTTGTCCACAGACTCTTTCTCTTACCGTACACGGTTGTATTTGTAGTAGAGTCGTCCTCTGCCTACTCAGATATGTTCTCGATCTCTCTTTCCTTTCTGTCTTACATGGCACCCCACCTATACCTTATTTAGACTTTCATTCCACTTCCATCTGCAGTCTCTTCATTCAGGCTTCATCAACTGTGGACTACACTTTACTGCGCAAACTGCGTACTGCGCATCTTTGACTTGCTCTGACTCGCATTGCTATGCATTGAGTCATATGTACACAGAGACAGAATCCCTTCAGGCTCCCACTCCTTTTATTTCCTTTCTAATCTTCCACAGCACTTGGGGCCTACCGTATATATAGTCTCATATTTCTTGCCTGTATTTTCCCTAAGCTAGTTCTTCACAATATCAGTGTCAGTTTCTAGTGACCTTCAAGTCTAGTGAGCCTCTCAGGTATCTAGATAGAAGAGATCCGTTGAGTCTTCGCATCATCTCAAAGATAGACTTAGTCCTTTAGACCTCCTTGTCCCCTCGTTACTCTTTCATTCTACTTCTTCGACCTGTATTGCAGCACACTACATCAAGACTACACTGTGCATTACACTTGGACCCTGTTGTGTATACCAAAATGCTTGTTCAAGATGCTCTCAATGAACTCCAGGGTATTCTTCAGCAGTTAAACCAGATGAGCATCAATGAGCTTCTCAATCTCACAATTGAGAGATACAACATGTTTAATGCTACAGATAATGAAATCTATGAGTTAGTGATGTATCCAAAAGGACTGCAGGATTATGGCAGTGACAATGATGATGATGTTGATGACAACAAGGATGAACCAACCCCAACACATATGGAGACACTTTGGGCAATGCTAATGTTGAGAAAATATGAATATGTTGACACTTTCAACAATCCTTTGCTCAAAAACTGGAGATGATGCTGGGGTCCTTTAGACAGCAAGCCTGTGTGGTAGAGATACAGGGCATGACCAAGAGTCAAATTACTGATTATTTTTCTCATAAATAACCTTTCTACTAGTATAACATTAGGATTATCATAGGAATGGGTTGCATGAATCAAGGACATGACAAGGGGATTCTGAGTGACACCTTATGGCAATCCCCAGCAAATTATATATCCTCATAACTTATACTCTTGAGGATCTCCTGAGAGGTATGAGTTGTAAGGAGTTCAACTGTACCAGCAACTTAACAGCAACCTGTACTATATGCATCCAAGAGATATAGTAGATTGACCAACCATGCAGTTGCATATTTTCTTTAATATGTATATATTTCCTATTATACAATATTGTATAATAGCAATCAATAGCAACCTGAATGCAATCAAGTGATATAGTTGATTTACCAGCTACACAGTTTCCAAGTATTCCAGTAGCATGACCAACAGGGCTCTAATGGAAAGGAACAAACCCTAAATAGGGAAACATCAATCTCATACTTTACTTACCCACCACTTGTTGTGGGGTCTCTATCTATACAATGCTTTACTTACCTTTGCACATCCCAGTCCATTGTGGCTGATCTATTTATGGTTGTTTTCCTGGAGTACCACATTACAGTCTTTGGTTTCTTATTGTGGACTCCATATAAGTATAAAATTGTTATCCCTCTTGATATCATTGTCATATCCCTAAATTTCACCAAGTCCAACTCTGGCCAACTCTGGATAAACCTCACACCAGATGCACCGGACATCCATGGAGATTATCCTCTGGACTTTGTACCTTTCTTTATCTCCTTTTGTTCTAGTACTCTTCTCATTGTCTTCTCGTTACTCTACATTACAGTTTGTACTGCCTCTCCGGCTTTTCATATTCCTCTGTCCTCCATCTTACTCATCTCCTTACTCATCCTATGTACATCTCCTTTGAATAGATACTCTCTACTTTTCTCAGTCTGGAGTTCTACCGGACCTCTAGTATATAAACTCTCCTGTACTTCCCTGTAGTTTCCTCCTCTTCAAGTCTGGTCTCTCTTCTCTATCTCTCATCTCTCTCATCTCTTTCCCTCTGAAATATGAGGACATGAGGATTGACAAGGGTGTGACACATAAGTCCTATACCAATGTCCTCATACCTTCAACCTCTGTAGCTCTATCAACATCTCTGTCAAACCTCTGCCCCTATGCCCCCCTATGTCTCCGACCTCCCCTGGACTTGACAATCATCTTGGTTACTCACTGTGGACCCCAGAGTTGTCCTGAGATCCTTTCACTTTTAATAGATCACAGATGGAATATTGCTTTACATCCAAGGAAATTCTAGGTCAATCTGACCATGTATTAGATAAGATGTTGATGTTAAACACAACAAGTCCAATAGGTTAGCTAGATGATATAATCCATTATATAATATATGAGAGTATACATATATAAAGGTGTAGCAAAATGTGATACAATCAATGCACAACTTTAACCTTGACTATCACCCTTCATATTGTGTTATACAAGCACATCTGTGAGAGCAATGAAACAGAATGGTTGGCATAGCTGATACAGTAGTCTTAGCATGAACAAGGTAATGGAGCAAATATGTGGCACAAGTGGTTGACCACTCATGCCAGACAATCATAGCTATCCAAGCCCAATATTGTTAGTAATTACTTGTCCAAAGTCAGTGAGTTAATTACATCAATAGCAGAAACTGACAGCTCTTTGTGAGTCTTGTAGTTAACATACAAGCTGATCAGCCACTCACTTACCATGGTAGGTCTCTTGATATTTTTCATATTCATTCAAGAAAACAAAGTAAACCCTCTGAGAGCATCCTAGGGTAGTTTTGAAACTTGAATGTATGTTGACTGTTTTAGCACTATAGTTATCACTTTGGATCCTTGCACAGTAGTTGGTGGGTTAAGAAGACTATAGTGATAAAATAATTGTTTCATGGAACACTCAAAGTTGTGGGTCTTCTTAGCTTTTGCTATGGCAATAGGAATGTAGATTCCCAGAGATTGAATGGATCCTCTAAGATGAAACAACATTACTTTATTGAGAGTTTGCCAATTTGGATCAAATTGTCCACCCAGCCATAGTAGCAAGAAGCTGGCTGGTTCATGTATCGTAGGACAGCACTATCCAAAGGGAGGATCTTGTGACAGCTAGGGCAATAAGGCATGATGCATAGCAGTGTGTGAACTTACACTCTCCAATAATCACCATGTCTTTACTCCCCCCCTCATCTCTTTCTCCTTTGTGCATCCCTTGATTGACTTTGTGTCAAGAGAAAAGAGATATTATTCTCTCTGCATTGACACCAAGGAGAGTCCTAGCTTCTTCCTATATATTTGCTATTCCTGAAATTCATGGAGGGCCTGTGAGCCCTAGCATACTACCTTCTCCTGCTTCTCAACTCGAAGGTTCTTATCTATCTGAGCCTCCAGATGACAAGATAGATATTTCTAACACAAGCACCAACCTATCTGAAGAGGAAACACTGAAAGTGCCTTTTGAATTGGTGAGTGGCAGGTCACCAAATGCATATTTTTACTAAATATGTACAGTCTCTAAGCTACATGACTAAGCCCACTACTGCCTATCTCCACTTGGAGGACACTCATGCCAGATGATCTGTTCTATGAGTCCAAATGTGCCTGGCCTCATATGAACTTGTGGAGTATCTATCTTGCATACATCTTAACCATTTGAAGGTTTAATACTTTACAAAGGCCTTTGAAGGTGCAAATACAAATGTCAGCACATGATGTGACACTATTTGCCACTCTAGATGACCTCTTCATTTATTCAATGCTGTGACAGTTGAATTGCATTGATGTTACCATGCTACCAGTAACATTTCTTTTTGTTTATCACACATATATCTGCTTAGTATAAATAGATTCAGCGTGGCATAACAGCACAAATGAATTTTGTGGATCTTTAGTAGACATTGTCCCCTACAACTGTTCTCTATGTTCCTTTGACAATACTAACTGTTAGTACTTTGTAAATAGCTGTACTTTATGTCCAAAGTGATTTAGTGTTGTTTTGTAATGAAACTTACCCAGCACAACACACCACTTGAGGGAGAGCAAAACAGTCTACTAGTAGAGGTGACTGGTCACACTGTAGAGAGGGATTGGGAGATCAATGAGGTGAGAGGGAAGGTACAGCACGCCAGTTGGATGGCTCCATCAAGGACCAAGATGAGGTCAAGGCTACTTAGGACTACCTTGTCAGCAAAGCATGGACAATTACTTACATATACTGTTAGGGAATGGAACAAGACTATGAATACTATGGTAATATGGCCACTATGGAGGTGCTATTAATGCACTATGACTACTATAATGAAAACTAGGATTTGCTGATGGTTCACCTGGGAAGTAAAATGTGATCAACAACAGTTCAAACCATACAAGGAAGCTCTCAATCATGGCCTTAACAAGATCAGTAAATATATATTACAACAAGCTTAACAAAAAGCCAGTTTACATTCTTGCACTTGGTATGTGTTTCATTTATACAATTTGTATTATCCGATGCTATTACAGTTCTACACCCATACTATAAACTCGCCTACATCAAGATGGCCTGGGATGGCCCTGAGAAGCAAAAAAAGGAACAAGAGGCCAGGAACCTGAATGCAAAGGACTGGCAAAAGGAAGCATTGAAGATCATTAAGGCCACAATGGAAGATTATTGGAAGCACAACCATTCCACTTCTCTAGAATCTAACTTTGATAGATACTGGCAAGATCTCATTGAGAAAATAATAAATCACAACAATGGTGGAGAATGGTGATCAGAGCTGCATCACTACCTCAAGGACATTCCTGATGATGTTACCAAGAATATAGATACTGTTCAATGGTGGTCAGTAAGTTAATCTCCACACTCACTGTGATTCTTTTCATTACATTATCTTAGGATCACACCCAATCATACATTGCAAAGAACATCTGTGCAATCCCTACAACATCTGTTCCTTGTGAATGACTATTCTCTACTGGTGCTGAGATTACCACAGACTGCCGTTCACATCTTGGTGTAGACAAGTTCAAGTATCTACAAGTTCTCAAATACCATTGGTGACATACACTTCAAGATTCTGTAGCCATCAATGCTAGTTATATAGAAGAGATGAATCTAGCTGAATATGAAGATCTGCTTGCTTGTAAAGTAGAGATGGCCGAGTAGGACAATCCAAAGGTGCATTCAGTCATGTAGTTAGTGAGAGACCACCTACTCCACACATGTATTGTATCCTGGACTTAGTGTTGCCACAACTGAGCTATACTTAGCTAGACTCTGTTATTTGTGACTAAGCAATGGACCTGACTTTATATGGTCCCACTTGACGTAAATATGGACTTTACCCAGCTTGATTAATCCATCTTGCCAGCTAAAGTTGTTGGTTGGCTCAAACTGACTTGGAACCAACCACCACTAACTCCTGGTTGACATCAATGCCACACAATGCATCGATTAGCACTTTGCTCATCTCATCATGAGTGATTTGATTCCCAGCATGGAATGGTTAGGTTTATTTTTCTGCTCCATTGGCAGGATGATTCTTTCCTGTTGGGCTTTAAGGAGGGGGATCAGAGATTGTAAGTAGGGAGACACATGCCACAGAATCTTGTAAGACCAACTGAACTTGGACTGTATCTTTATCATTTTTAACAAGCTTAGCTCAAATGTGTTGAAGTACACAGGTTGAAGCACTTAGTGAGATCACCTTCAGATTTGAGGCAGTGAGGTCACTCAAACAGTACACAAGTCCAAGAAGTACATAAAACATCAATTCAAGATCATTAGCAGCTGGTGGGTAAAATAGGAGATGTTGAAGGCAAATTGCTGGGAAGGGATGAAAGGTGAAACAGTCAACCTGGACTCTATTGGGCAAGAAGCATTGAGTTGGATACCATAGCCCCAATTCCTGAGAAGGCCATGGTACTTGATATGCTTGATTTTACTTTGCAGGTGTGATTGGGCATCTGGTGGTAGACCAACAATGAAGTCCAAGCACCAGCTGCCTTCATTTAATTATTAGTGGAGATATTAGACCTGAATAAACAGATAATACACTTAATATATAGTCAATGAATGTAACCAATAGTTCACCAAGGAAAGAAAAAGACATGATTGATATCTTGACTGGCTCAGTTATGAGATGCCAGAGTACATGCAGTTGGTATTAATGGTTGTATGATAGTGGAATAAGTACATGAAGAAAGTGAGTTGACAAGTTGAGCTTCATCTCTAGGAATGAGACATGTGGCCCTTGCACTTGCTGTTTGTGTACGAGCAAGGGGATAGCCTCAATTTTTGCATCATTGAGCCAAGCTAATAGGTTTCCTTCCATGTACTTCCATAGTGTGTCAATCCATGAATTCTTGATCACAACCTGTCATTGAGACCTCTTGTGTTTGGCAAAGACCCTACTGGCCCTTTAGATTTACCAGTAGTCCCTGGTGACATGCCTCACTTCCCAACTCCATTGGAAGATGATGTTGAGCACCTAACCAGGGAAGGGGAAGCCACTTTGGCTTCATACCTCTGCAGCCAGGCCATTCTGCTCTTTTCTGAGTACTCTAATCTCAATTATTGGAAATGGACATACTGTAACATTTTAAAGTTGCCAAAGGATAAATAGGAACTATGATGTAAAGCCTGCCATGATGAGTTACAGATACTCAAAGATTGTAAGGTCTACAAAATTGTGAAAAACCCACAAATCAAAAGATTATCAAAGATTGATAGATCTTTGATGTAAAATCAAATGGAAGAAAGAAAGGCTACCTTGTAGCTAAGGGCTTCTCCCAGGTTAAAGGGATTGATTTTTATCAAATATTCTCTCTAGTTGTATATTTTGAGACAGTGCAGTACATGCTTGCTCTCTTGACCTTGGACACTAAATGGATTTCCCTAAAGGCTTTATGCCTCCTGATCTCAAGGGAAAGGTCTAAAGACTACTACATGACTTATATTGCCCAAAACAAGCAGGATTAGCTTGGTGGCACAAACCTGACCAATCCATGAAACAACTCAGTTTTAACCAGCTAAAGACAGATACTGGGCTTTTTATCTATCACAAGGACAAAGAGCTCATTCTAGCAATTATCTATGTGGACTACGCCATCTTCTGTGACCTTAACAAAGCCTTTGTAGATAAGGTTAAAGCTATTTTCATGAAGAAATGGGAACATTATAATTTAGGAGACACATATAAATTTCTAAGAATGAATATATGTTGAGTTGGTCAAATGATTAAGATAGACCAATGCAAGTACCTCAACAAGGTCATAGAGTGATGTGGTATGACCAACACAAAAATCACTCACACCCCACTTCCTCAGGGCTACTTCCCAGAGAAGAATGAATTCACTGTTAACCCAGAATTATGGACACATTTCCAAATGGTTATCAGATCACTGCTATATCTTATGATCAGCATGAGGCCAGACATCTCATGTGCAGTTACTCAACTCACCTGCATGTCTACCAACCCATCAGAAGTGTACCTTAACAAGGCTCTATACATTTGCCAGTACCTTCTAGATACCTGAGATTATTCACTTGTCTACAAGGGCAAAAGTGGTAAAGGCATTATAGCCTGCACTGATTCTGATTGGGGACAAGATAAGGTTACCTCGCACTTGTAGACATATTTTTACCTGAAACTAGCAGATAGTATGTTTTTGTGGAATTTCCCTGACAAAAAAACACTGCTCTGTCCTACACTGAGTACATGGCCTTGAGCCACTGTACATGCCAGACCATTTGGATTCATCAAATGATGGAAGAACTCAGTTACAACCTTGGCCCCATCCCCATTTGCAAAGACAATCAAGGGTCACTTTTTATAGCACAAAACCCAGTCACCAAAAAAGGTCCAAGCATATCCAGATCTGATATCACTTTGTTGGCAATGCTGTGATGTTATGGAAGCAGGTAGAGCTACTCTACATCCCAGGAACTGATAACCCTATGGATATGTTCACTAGAAATCTTGGACATGTCAAATTCAAGAAGTTCTATTCCCAGCTCAGCTTGGAATCCACTCATCGTCTTCATGACTGTGTAGATGTCTCTCTTACTAATGTATTCCTTACTTTGTATATCTACATATTTACCATATACTATGTAGATATGGGAGAGTGTTAAATGAAATCATGAGAAATATCAGACTGTAATTAGTAATAGTATATGAGACATGCATGTTTGAGTCTGAATTAAAAAGAACTCACTTGATCTTGAACCACTATGTTCTACAAGCAAGTTTACTCTCCATGTCCATACACCAGGTAAGTATCCTAGAGTAGTTTCTCTACTAGATACCAGTCCTCACAATATGGATTGCATCTCTAGTAAATACCTTGGTTATGCAATTCATTAAGCAGATTGGCAATGTTTAGTGGATGAAAACATAGTAGAAGGCAGTGGAAATATGGTACTGTCAGGGAAAATTGTGTCCAATAGACATCTGCTTTCAGAGGCATTGAGAATCCAATGCCAATCTTATCTATCATTGTTGATGATGGAGTCCATGCACTCATGATACCAGTCTTTTTTTTTGCAATGCACTGGGGGAACACTTATGTTCAACAAGCTGTAATGATAGGCTCCATCTAAACTCACATGTGATATAGTATACATATGGTATTGCATGGGAAGTCAGCAGCTGTAAAAAAGCTGAATGATGATGGCCAGTGTAACGCACAGCGTAGTAGTGACGAAGCGTGCTGCAATACGGGTCAAAGAACGTAGGATGAAAGAGCAAAGAGGGATGAGGATCTCTGAGGTCTGAGGCCTATCTTCGAGATGATGCGAAGACTCGGCGGGTCTCTTCTATCTAGGTACCTGAAGAGGCTCACTAGACTTGAAGGTCACTAGAATAACACTATATTGCGTAGAACTAGCTTAAGGGGAAATACAAGTGAGAAGTATGAGACTATATATACGGTAGGCCCCTGGTCCGTGCGAGATAAGTATATGCAGCATACAAGTCATAATACTGTGGTGCACAGCATGCGCAGTAAAGCGTAGTCCACAGCAACTGCAGAAGAATATGAAATAAGGGATGCGCAGTAAGGCGCAGTCCGCAGTAAGTGAATATGAAATAAGAGATGCGCAGTAAGGCGCAGTTCGCAGTGAGAAGTCTGAAGGAATGACTGTCGATGGAAGTGGAATAGAAGACTAAATGGGTATGGGCAGGGCGCCGTGTGAGACATAAAGGGAAACAGATCGAGAGAACGTATCTGGTAGTGTGGAGGACGACTCCACTACGAATACAACCACGTATGGTGACGATAGAGCGAGACTAGGAAAGGCGAATGAAAGAGTTAAAGAAAGGTGGAGGAAAAATGACTACCCCCTTCGTAGACCGTAACATTACCCCCGTTGTACGGTCAAAGCACCTGTGAGACCCCTACACTCCTTCGTCTCCCTCGTTTACTTCGTAGTCGGTGAAGTCCACATCGTCTAGAGGGTTGCGGCGAATAGGGCAAAACGAGTCCGAGTGACCCATTTCTCCACAAAGGAGACATTGATGACGAGGACAGAAGGCCTGGATATGGCCAGGAGTGGTGGTACGACAGAGGGGACACATGTAGTGGCCGCAATCAGCGCAAATATGCCCTAGTTCGTTGCATGTGAAACATCGAGTGGCGGGACGAGCGGGAGTAGGGGGAGTAGCAAGATGGTCTACATCTATTGGGTTGGAGGAGGAGCCGGGCGAGGGCGAGGGCGTCGACGCGTCGTCCTTGTTATATCGGCGAGCGAAGAGGTATGGAGTCGGGCCTCACGAAGTTCCTCTGCCTCTTGTGCTACGGTTTCCCATAGTTCAGAGCGCGGAGGTGGGGAGTCCGAATGAAATCTTTCCACCATGCCAAGGCTGCTTACGAGAACATGGGGCAGGGGTCGGTGTGGTAGGATGGGGACGAGCGGGAAGAACGGGCTGCTCTGGGGGAGGAGTGAGCTCTCCGACGAGGAGGGGGATAGAGGAGAGGAAGGCAAGGGCCTC
>JBBPJP010000765.1:0-15204 GCA_038088775.1 Boletus barrowsii | reverse complement strand
TACCTAAGCTGCTATACAGTTCTGTGTGGTTCTGTGGGTCTCTTCATTACTAGGTACCTTGCTGTAATGTCTGTGACACTATACAAACATGTACAACTCTGTACAGCCTAGTGCTGGTTTGCTGATGGAATAAAGTATTACACTTCTGGCACTTCTGTGTACAGTTCCGGAAGTGGTTCCAGTGTTTCCGAGTTCGGAAGAGTGCGGGAATGTTCCGGAAGTGGTTCCGGAATAGGGGTTCCGAGGTCGGAACACTCGGAACACTCGGAATGTTCGGAACTGTTGTTATTTGTCAAAGTACATTCCCCTGTGATGCCCCTCCCCTCCCGACGCCAAACGAGCATTTTTCGGGAGATGAGCGCCGCCGCGCGCCACCCGACGCACGTCGTGCTCGACCGCGCGGGAAGCGAAAATCACGTGCACGGAGGGGAACCCCAAGTCACGTGACGTCCGCACGTGAACACCTTCCATATCGGGGGGGCACAGCGTTGTAAATTTTCCGAGATAAGTATGGTTCAGTTTTGAAGGATTAGTAATGCTGCTTCCCGGTTCACCCGAATTTCACCTACCGATCACGCGACAGAAACTTCACCTTAAACCTTTTCCCTACGGGTCCAGGAATAACGATAGTCAAAAGCGGGAGAGAAGGATAAGATACGAGAGTATGTGTACATCATGATACTCTCCTGATTATGTCATACGGGATATCTTTCTCGACGAGGAGCATGGCGGGTAAGTCGGATCTCACAGTCCATGAATGCCAATGGGTTTTCGCACGTACTGCCCAGATATACGCGCTTCCCGTGTGATACCGCTCTCTGGTCCTTTGCCAACCATCCGAGTCGCCAAAACCAGATCGTCATGAAAGGTGTGTCTAAAATTCAACGGACCGAAGCTTAGAGTTTACTATGTTGTCTCACAGAACGAATGCGATCCGCCTACCAATCGTCGAAGATTGGAACTAAAATCATCTTCCGCCGCCTTGCATTGCGTTTTCAATCTGGTCGTGCTGACCTCATGGTCAGTCTCGCGGATGTCCTATACAACCGGTTTGAGCAGCATGGTACCGTATCAGACCTTGATGAAGCACTTTCCCTCGGACGTAATGCGTTGGAACTTCTGCCCCAGGGGCATCCCTATCGAGCCCTTTCACTAGGCAGCATTGCAGGTTACCTCCATTCCCGTTTCGAGCTACTCGGAATGCTTTCTGACCTTGACGAAGCGATCGCCCTTGCACGCAGTGCGTTGGAGCTTCGCCCCGAAGGGCATCCTCATCGGGCCACTACACTCAGCATCCTCGCACTTTACCTCCATTCCCGTTTCGAGCACTTCGAAACACTTTCAGACCTCGATGAGGCGATTGCCCTCGCACGCAGTTCGTTGGAACTTCACCCTGAGGGGCATCCTGATCGCGCCACTTCAGTTAACATCCTCACGTTATATCTCTATACCCGATTCGAGAAGCTCAGAACACCTTCTGATTTGGACGAGTCACTTGCCCTCCAACGCAATGCGTTAGAACTTTCCCCCCATGGACATCCTGATTTAGCCCTTTCACTGGGCAAGCTCGCCCACTACCACCACGACCGTTTCATGCAACTCGGAACCCTACCAGACCTTAACGAGGCACTTGCTCTCCAACGCAAGCTATTGGAACTTCGCCCGGAAGGTCACCCTGACCGGGCTTCTTCATTGTCCACCCTCTCGAATCACCTCCATGATCGTTTCACACAGCTCGGAAGGCTATCTGACATCGAGGAGGCTCTGTCCCTCGAATATAGTGCTTTGGCACTTCACCCGCACGGAGATCCTGATCGAGCCATTTCACTGGGCAACGTTGCGAGTTATCTCCACGTCCATTTCAAACAGCTTGGAAGGCTGTCTGACTTGGAAGAAGCACTTGCCCTCCAACGTGATGCGTTGGAACTTCGCCCGGAGGGACATTCTTTGCGAGCCGTCTCACTGGGAAGCATCGCCATTTACCTCCATTCCCGCTTTACCCAACTGGGAATCTTGTCTGACCTAGACGAGGCACTTGCTCTCCAACGCAGCGCGCTGGAACTTCGCCCGCAGGGACATCCTCATCGAGCCATTTCAATGACCAGCGTCGCTAGTTGCCTCCGTGCTCGTTTCAACCAGCGTGGAGTGTTGTCTGACCTCGATGAGGCAATTTCTCTCGAGCGCAATGCTCTGGAACTTCGCCCAGAGGGGCATCCTCACCGATCCCTTTCATTGGGCAACCTCGCAATTTTCCTCCATGACCGTTTCATTCAGCTCGGGGTACTGTCTGACCTGGACGAGGCACTTGCCCTCGAGCGCAAGGCATTTGTACTCCGCAAGAAAGGACATCCTGATGAAGCCACCTCACTGGGCAATATCGCAAAGCATCTCCACGCCCGCTTCACACAGCATGGAGCGTCGTCTGACCTTGACGAGGCGCTTGCCCTTGAACGTCGTGCACTGGAACTTCGCCCGCATGGGCACCCTAATCGAGATGCTTCACTGGCTAGCATTGCAAAATACCTTCATGCCCGTTTCACGCAGCGCGGAATGCTCTCCGACCTAGACGAGGCACTTACACTCGAGCGCGATGCACTCGAACTTCGCCCGCATGATCATCCTCATCGGGCCACTTCACTGGCCAACATTGCACTCTACCTCCACGCTCGTTTTGATAAATTCGACTCACTTGCCGACCTACACGAGGCTCTGGCCCTCGAACGCAATGCACTCCAACTTCGACCGCAGAGACCCTCCTACCGAGCCTTATCTTTGAGCAACCTCGCGAGTTACCATCACGCTCGGTTTAAGCACTCAACTGGGCACGATATAATTGACCTCCAGGAAACATTCCATCTATATTCTCAACTCTCTCAAGTTTCTGAGACAGTGTCTTTCGCCAATCTAAAATGTGTTAAACGATGGATCCTGGCAGCAGAAGAATGCAAGCACAGCACAACAATCCTGGCTTACGAAACGTTTTTGCGTCTCACTGTCCAGTACCTCGCTACTCTACCGTCTCTGCCTCAGCACCTCACGCTACTCAAACAGCTTATGGAATCAATCGCAGTCGATGCGTTTTCGGCTTGTATTCGTGATGGCAGTGTTACCAGTGCAGTTGAATTTCTTGAGCAGGGTCGCGGTGTTTTCTGGAGCCAGTTGATCCGTCTTCGTTCTCCTCTTGATGAAGTGATTGCATCTGGTGACATGGGGAAGAAACTGGCAGACAAGTTCACCCAGTTATCCACTCAGCTTCGTAGTGTGCTTGATGCAAGTACCAATGCTGAGTCTCAGCATGATCGAGCGTGCCGTCTCAACATCCAGTTGCAGGATATCATCACAGATATTCGCAAGCTGCCTTACCTCTCACGTTTCCTTCTACCCCCACTCTTCTCGGATCTCCAAATCGCAGCCTCCGGTGGACCGGTCATCATCGTTAATGCCAGCCAGTACAGCTGCGACGCGCTCGTAGTGCTAGCTGACAAAGATCCTGTCCACGTTGCTCTCCCTATCACCAAGCCCGACGTCTATGAGTTATCCTTGGAGCTCCATTCTATGACATTACGCGCAAGGTTCAATGATGTGATGAGGGAGTGTATGATGTTTCTACGGAAACTCTGGGACGCAGTCGTATGCCCAATTGTGGAAGTCCTTGAGCAATTTTGTCCTCATCGGTCGCGCGTCTGGTGGTGTCCGACCGCCGAGTTCTCCCTCCTTCCGTTGCATGCCGCTGGACCATTCAGGAAAAGTCAACCAATGTTCTCAGATCTTTATATTTCTTCCTATACGCCGACCTTGACAGCCCTCGTCCGCATTCGCCAAAAAAGACCACTAAACACATTCGTTGAGCCGCAACGTTTTCTGGTCGTGGGTCAGGCGCAGGCTCCAGGACAAAAAGAACTTCCCTCAGTGAGCACCGAGCTGTCCAGCGTATCACAGCGGATCGGGCCTGTCGCGACGGTGACTTGTGTTCAAGACCAGGACGCATTCATTGCGAATGTTACTCAAGAGCTGACGAAGAGCGAGTTTGTTCACTTTGCCTGCCATGGGGTCCCAAATCAGAAGCGACCGTTTGAATCCGGGTTTGCTTTGGGCGATGGACAGCTCAAAGTCGAACACATCATGCAACACGATTTGCAGAACGCCCGATTTGCGTATCTATCTGCGTGTCATACGACCGTCGGAGACGAGGAGAGTCCAGATGAGGTCATCCATCTCGCCGCGGCCATGCAATTCGCAGGATTCCATTCGGTGATTGGGACGATGTGGGCCGTGGACGATGCGCACACGAACGAGATCACGACCAAGTTTTACGAGTATATGGTGGACGAGTCTGGCCGTCTGGATCACACACGTGCAGCGCTGGCGTTGCACAGGACGATGCGCTCTCTGCGTTCGAGTAAGATACCCCTCGATCAACGGATCTTGTACATCCATATGGGTGCCTGAGGTGTCGTGAGGTGGTGCACTCTGCTGAGATTCACACTTGGTACTATTTGCATCCGTCGGAGTCAGTCTTTAAACGCACCGTCTGTCGCTCTTGCTAGTAATTGGGATGGGACAGCGTCTCCAAGTAGGCTCGTACTACTACTTGTATGTTTAAGCGATACAGCACTGCCTGACCAGCTCCCTTGTTCCGAGACAGTCTTCTATTGGTCAAGTGACTTCCTCCCACTCCTACGGAGAGCACGTGCTGGGAAGATATCCCATTAATCCTTGCGCTTCCCCGCTCTAGAGGTTTCACGGGCGGAGTACACAAGCCTGAGAGCGGCAAGCTCAGCCTCGTCGGTGGAAACACTGGAAAGAAACACAAGAAGAATGTAAGCTGAAGGCGAGGAAAGCCACGGTCCCGCACAGCGTTAGGTTGCAACCTCGCTTCAGCATCAGCAAATGTGCACGTTGTTGAACCTCACTTAAACTAACACTTATCCTTGCTTGGCACACCAAACCCGCCAAGTAAAAGTACAGTACTTTCTGAAAGTATTATTTTGAAAGTATATACCGTACAGTAGTACTCCAGCACATCATGATGTCGGACAAACCAGAGTCCAATTCAGAGAGTCACTAGCTCCTCCAAGCGTGCGGCGCCAATGGTCACTGCGGATAACGTACATTTGTACTCAAGATATGTATCTTGAAATTTTATACATACATGTATCGATGTCCAAGTACAATATATATACAACCATGAGATTTCCTGAGCTCATGAATCGCAGGCACGTTTTCCAGCGTTGCCATGACCTCATCCCCTCCCTGTCTAGACAGACACGTCAAAGTTCTGGGAACCCGAATCGTTTCCTACTGACCCTTTCCCACCGTGACACTCAGGGCGGCGCTGTTATTGTAGTCATCGAGTTTTGGTTGTGGCTTGTGGTCTGTACCCCTCTTGTAAAAGTAGGACACGGAGAACATCTCGACAAACAGAATCCCGAGAAGCAACCATAATGCAGCTGAACGCCCATGGAACTGTTCAATGTCACCATGGATAGCCTCCACGGACGTTTCGATGGAGTAGAACACCGCAAGCCCAACTGCGCCACCAAATTGCAGGGCTCCATTGCAAATTGCACCTACCGTACCTGCCATGGATGCGGGTGCAGCCTGGAAGATAGCGATACTGCAGGATGATAAATACCAGATACGTCGCTAGGAGTATCGGGATATCCGACGTACTTTGTGTGAGTGTATGTCAACATTGTGCCAGCACTACCGAGACAGAATGCAGGGAATAATACCCAGCGCCAATAGTCCTCCGGCCGACCACCACCTACAGCAACTAGGGCAGTGGATACAGCGACCATAGAAAGACCAATGAGGATGATCCATTTCGGACTAATTACTCGAGATAGTGGTCCTGTGAAGCTCATTATCATGGCAGCCACACCGACGGGGAACCTAAAAGAATATGAAAACATTATTTGTACTCTCATGTGGAAACTCACATGTGGATCGCGGTTGAGATGGCCGTCCATTGGAAAACACCTTGCTACAAAGTCATAAAAGCGATGAAGAGTGCATCCCACCAAAAGAATGGCAACAGTGCTGAACCAAAGAGGACGGAGAAGTTGCTATAAAACCACGTGTGAGGGGGTCTAGAGCGGGCAACAGTAAACTCGTGGACATGAGTAAGAGAGGGTGCGACGTACATCGCCGCCTTGTCAGCAGGAATTAGGGTCTCCCAATAAAAAAACCCAACGATAAGCAATATCGAAATAATCAACAGTGTGAGGACTCCTGTGGTAGCCCAGCCATCCGCCGATCCCGATGTCACCGAATAGATGAAAAGAATGAATGCAACTGACGGTATTATGTTGATTATGTATGCAGCCGGGATTTCACGAAGATTAGATCGAGACTCTCCCATTTCGCAGAGCGCGCGTCTGGCTCTTTAGGCTTTGCGATTTCCGAGGGTATTATGAATAAACACGCTAGGGAAACTGGAACGGCGACAATCGCACTGAACCAGAAGATCCAGTGGTACGATGCATATTGGACTAGGACCGCTCCGATGAAGAGCCCAAGCACTGTATATACCATGTCGGATTTCTGCAAAGTGAGGAGTAATGCCAATGCCAACACCATGCCAACACCCACCATCTGCAACTGCGCCACAACCTCCGAGCAGAGCGATCCCCCGAGCTTGTTCAAGTGGTCCCGGGAACACACGCACCAAAAGTGCGAAAGCGGAAGGTATCGTCAGCGCAGATGCTGTGACATATGTCAGTGGAGTCAACACCCTACGATTTGTTACTAACCAATGCCCATAAGCGCTCTCAATACAAGGATCGCAATTTTGTTGTTCACAAAGCCGGCGCAGAGGGAAAGTATTCCCAGAAAGCACAACCCTGTAATGAATGCATTTTCTAACACCTACTGTGTAAACTTTCAAGAGGGTCATTCGGGTTATGCTTACTCGGGTTGTAAACATCACTTATCCGGCCGCTCTTCAAACACAGGTCAGATCCTGTGGTAAGTAAGCAGGTAACGAAACGCACAATTAACAGAGACGACGCAGATGTGAGTTTAAATGCACTGATGATCCAAGCGGATTGACTCCCTGTAATACCCGTAGAACCCATGAGAGTAGGTATCGCAGGAACAAGTGCAATGTCGTTGAAAGCATCCAAGCATTGTGCGGAACAAAACATCAACAATAAAAGGACTTTGCGTGTCGATGAAAACTGCTTTGTCGGTTCATCTGTCACTGCTTCGCGGGGTGAGGCTTGTGCCGACTCGGACATGGTGCTGAAGCGAAGAACTTGCAGCCAGACGAGGTGGAGTAAAGGGGGAGGAAGATATATTTTCTCACCCTTGACCCAACGTCCATATATCGCCACCTTTCTAAGGATAGCGGAACAACAGTGCTTGTCCGCCCATTCATGTACAGAGATGTCAGCTCACGACTAGGAAGATGCAAGATACACCTTTCAATTGATTTCATACCTTCAAACGCGACAACCCAAACCCGCCGAATGCCAGGAAGGCTCCATGAGGAAAAGGTTAGTCACGGTTTTAAATTTTTGCGATGACCGCGACTTACCGAGGACGTGACGAGGAGGCATTGCCATCGCTCAGCAACGGTGTGAATGTGCGTTATATGTGAGTGCAGAAGGCTTGCTTGAGGGAGGATCCGAAACGTTGACAACTAGGGAATCACCAAGTGTTGTGATTAGGTGGGGTCAGTCAAAGCTCCATTGTGGTGAGTTTCTGTATACTCGGACTTCTCCTGCACTGGAGCCTGGTCCAAGATCCAAATCGACACGACACCTCCAAGTCCTGCGGCGTTTAGCAGACTCTAAGCAGTCACGACGTACTTCATACTTGATGCGAATGTCCATATACAATGCATTGGAAGCGGTCATTGATCAGGTACTGATTGATCGATCCGCGGCAGTAGTCGAAAAATTGCAACCAAAGTCCAAGATGCGTGACAGAGTGTGACATTACCGTCACAACTTCTCGTGCGCAATGCGCACGAGGTCATGATGCACAAGGTACTCATCGTGCCTCTCCTCAGTGCAGCATGGGCCAGCTACAACTGCTGTGGTTCATGCTACACTAAAACGAACCCCAGGGGACGCCGCGAAGATATGCCATGTACATTTTTGAGGACCACAATCTGACACATTCATACAAACAATTTATGCGGAAAAAGCATAGAAAAACACTTGACAGCAGCTCCAAAGACGGCGAGCTTACTTTTGTGTAGCCATAGTTCGAGAGAGATTGTACGCGGCTGAGATCAAGGTGACGTGCCTGGCATGCCGATCAATAATTCGCGTTCTAGAGACGCATGTATCATACTCACGTGAAACCCTGAACGGCATTGCCGAGACTTGGGGATGATTAGACCATCAACCCCCCCTAGGGCAAACAAAGTAGACGCACCCTTCACCTGCTTCTGAAATCTCCTCGGTGCACAATCCTACATGATTAGAATACTGCAAAAAGTCCTATAAAGAAGCCTCGGATCAACTCGAGAGAACAACACGGAGAAAGTCCTGACCTCAAACATGGCAACTGCGCGCTGTAACAATGGTCGATCGAATTCCCCAGCACGCGTAAGTGCTTCGACACACCTAGAAGAAAACCAATGTTATCCCATGTAGCGGCAATCCCTGGATCATGAAACATACCACAACGTGCACAGGCAGAATGTCCCTTCCTCGCCGCCAACCCCATCATCACTCTTGTTCACATCATAGCGGTAAACGAGGTTCTATCCACAAATAAGCATCAATATAACAAACCTGGTAGTCTCTTACGTTCGATGTCAAACCGCCCCTCTCGGGAGTCTTCAAAATCTGCTTCAGCGTGTTCACGAATCTGGGATCGGACTAACAAGTTGCAATACAACATGTACCGTGTAAGCATTAATCAGACAAGCATGCTCGGACACTGACTGGGGTCATGAAAAACACAAGCGGCATAATGAGAACGGACGAATCCAAGGCGTCCGTCTCCTCGTAGCTTTGACCAAAGGCTTGCAAGCTTGGGTTCCAAGCTTTGTACATGATCTCTTCATACAGGTCGTCTCTTGCTGCAAGCCACACGTTGCGATTGGGACACGGCAGCGATCGTTTATCTGCCAAGCGTAAACCTTTGGAGGAAGACATCTGTTGGACCAATGCCCGAGAGTCATACACGTCGAACATACCTCGGTCGATGGCCACCCTTACTCAAACACATCAGTACTGGACTATATGACATGCAGGGACTCACCAAAGCATGATCTGGTACAATTACAGCACAATTACAGCACATTGCTTAGTGACATGCCGCGTCTCAGCATGCAACTTACCTTTGAATACTACACAGGGTATGAGAATCACATCGAGTTAGCATGGGCCTGCAACATACCGTGAAGTGACGTTTCTTGCCACGAACTTCCCTGCGATATTCACATAGACATTCAGACTTGACACACTTTTCCCTGGCTCGCACTGACCAGATGGATCTTTCCGGAAGTGAGCATGTACGTCACCGAAACAAGGATCTAAAGCTTACAAGTCGGGCTCCTTGTAGTTCCGAACGACGACTGTCACGGAACGATGTCAATCGATGGACCAGTTAGTGGGTATGAACCTTTACAATCTACACTGAAAGAGGGGAAACGACTCAGAGATACTCTTATCTAGATGAAACAACGTACAGTTCTCGCACTAGTACCCTGGAAAAGATGTACCCGTTAGTGTATGTAGTGACATTCGACGTCGGCGGTGCGCACCATGTGTCATACGACTATTTCGCTTATCATGAGCCTGTTCAAATCACTGTAACGAAACGGCACGAACCAGTGGGCGACCAAACTAGGTAGAAAATCAACCAGTGAACTGTAAAGCGCATCTCCTAGACACACCTTTTGGCCCAAGTAGATACAATCCATCCTTTATCACAAAATTAGCCAAGGCTGATATAATCACCATAAGAGCCTACAATTCTCCATAGATGTCCTTCGTATAATTTCGTCAAGAAGTGAAGTAGACGAGGGGATGAAAACTCACAAGCTGTATATGATCCGCGGCACCGTTCCCAATTCTACAGTACATCGGATCAGCGTTATTCCGATGAACGATTCAACTCGCTTGCCTAACTGGCTTTGACCCTTTGTGCCCATCGAGATGGTTTAGCTCTATTTCTTCAAGATCCTTTCCACCTGTTATGGTCCGCAGTCCATATATGCGCTGCTCCTAGCGGAGACACACTCACCGTGAATGGTGTACCTGACGTATTACGCCATGTTGGAAGTGTTCGGATCTTTGAATATGGACTGAAACTTACATGATTTGAAGGGAACCATCTGGGTTCTTGTCCCTCAATCGCTCGAAGATAAAGTCCATGTAGGCTGCTGTGTCGTCAGCGAAAACCGTTGAATTAGACATCAGACAAACCGTTTGCTTCCTGGGTGAAGCCCAGACGGATGAGCGCATACAACGTGAATGAGGAATCACGAATCCAAGATGCGCTGCATGGACCTAAGCTTGCGACGACGATTCGAAAACCAGAAGAAACGTACCGATAATCCCTACATAGACATGCTGAACACTATTCACGACCAGCATATAATCACGGACATACCAATTTCTCGTCCCACCAATGTACTCTGGCAAGCTGAAGGTTGGACTCGCCACAACGGCGCCTCAAGAAATCGTTAGGCGACACGCGACAACTCACTCATTTTACCCACCGGTTGGCTCGTAAATCAATAATTTGAGGGCAAGAGCACTTCTGTGGACAGCTTCTTTCCAAGATCCTTGATAGGTAGAACGACGAATCCAAGAATTCCAATACTTATTCGTAGACTAGAAAATGTTCAGCATTAAAACACAGATAGGTGGACAGCTTATGCATACCACGAAGAAGTGATCGAGTAGTTCCTAAAGTAAGGAATAGATATGAGGAAGGCGACTTCCTCCACGAGACAGGTCAAGACGTACTTTGGTCAGTGTTGGATCATCGTCAGGACGCAACTTGGCAACGCCCTTGATCACCTCTGAATAGAGTCAGCATAAATGGTAACACCCTCTTTAATCGTTGAACATACTCTCAAGGGGCACTCCGATTGAATCTGCATGCGCCTGAGTTGCTTTGATGTGGGCGCGGAAACCTTCTTTAGGACAAATGCGGAATACAAATGTCACACGTTGTCCTTCCTCGAGGGAAAAGTTGGAATATGTTGCGGGACCTAGATGTCCCTTGGACGAAAGGTCGAGGAGATCGAGAGTGACTTCAGGGATGGAGACATTGTCAATCGTGCTCTCTGCCACATAACGTAAGTCCACCTCGAGGTTAGGTGACCTAAAGACCGCTTTGTTTTGGGCGTGGGACGGAATGGTATCGTCCGCGACTATTTCTGTAGTGTGCTTGTCCCGGGCGTAGTTGAAGGCTGGCGCGCACTCGACGCGGAGAGGAATGCTGCCGCGAACAACCTTGAAGATAGAACGTCAGCCAGATGTGAGTTCTCCATGAGATCGCTGGTAACGCACCTCAACGCGCCTTATCAGCCAGAAAAGTAGGGGTCGCTTGGTATCCCCGTCTGCCTGACGTGGTAAGAAATCTAGACACTACTAAGTCGAATCGTCATAGTACAAAGCGAGCGGATGACTTACCAGTTACGCTAACGACGCCCTTATCATTGAGAAACCTGGGAAAATCAAATCAGTGATGGGCTATGGGTTTTTCTGAGGATGAATCGTACTTGGTTTGTAGCACGTTGGAGCTTGGAAGATAGTTTTGCTTTGTTGCAAACGGAACAGTGGGTGTGATCGAGAAATGACCCCCCTACAATGATGTAAGCGGAGAGCCAGCGTTTAGATCAGACGCCGATTCTGACCTTGTTTTTGTCAAGGATCCGAGCGAACACGGAAGGGGAATCAAAGTTGGGGATACAGTAGCTTTCCACTGGATCCAAACAGTGTAGAGAGTGAGTGAACATCGATTAAAAGGCACGGAAAGAGAGGTGTGAGTGCAACAGCATCATGATGAGCCGCCAACGATGCCCAGCATCTGATATCTGATACCATGGCCTCGATGTGCAGGTTGATGACTCACCCGAGCCATCCAAGCTGATCTACAAAGTTCCATCGATCATCAGACACGGACATGGACATGCAATGTGTGGAATTACCAGAGCGGCCGTCCTCAGATTGCCGATGCTGAAACACAGCAAACGGTCAGATGGTTTGAAGGAGACCAAAATGTTACGCATACAGGCCATGATCCGCAATCTGCATGTAGTCGCGCTCAGGGGCAGGGGTTTGGACGTTCATGGCGGTTTTCTGAGAGCGTGTGTGCTCAGCGTCGGGGGTTGGGCTGGGAACCAAAGTTGGCACCACGAATACACGATGGCCGAGTCAAGCCGCGGGCGGTTATCAACGGTCTCGACAAGTGACACAGACCCAACTTGAAGGACAATGTCCCTTCAGGGGCTAAAATCATCATCTGGGCCTTGGGATTCTGCGCTCGTTCACCTCAAACATGTTCATTCCAGGGTCGCAAAATTACTCGCGACGGTGCTTTTTTGACCGCGCTGACAATCCCAGAAACACACTCATACACTGATACGCTAGGAGTTACGAATTCGAGCTTCTGTTACAACATCCTTGCTGTCGTGGCCATCCCGAGTGTACAGTGACGGCGTCCGCGACATTTCTCGGTTCCTCTGTCGGCTTGACTGCAGACTCCCCACCATCTGTATCGCTGGCCCCGTGGCTTGCGAGCTTCTCGCTTCCTCTTGTCTCGTTCTCTCCTTTTTGGCTCTCCAAACTCGAGGCCAGCGTCCCCTGAGCCTCTTCTGTGTGCCATAATTGGCTAAAACACTTATCTCAAGCTGGGCTGGGTTCGGACATGAAATCATATAAGAGACCGTCCTGCGAATGAGCTCTCTTTGTGCTTCATCCGGTTGTATCCCATTTATGAGAAAAGGCTGGGAGAAACGTGGAATTTATACGTCACCTGCTTGTCGTTGCCTAGCGCCTTCCCAAGGATTTGGGTCCCTTTTTTAATCATCGACAGTCCCGAGTGCTCTCAGTCGTTCTTCTCGACCACAGTCAAGTAACTTGCGCCGTTCCTGGTGGCAATCACCTTCGAGTTCATCCGGGTGTATCCTCAGAGTCAGAAGGAAGGCCTAACCACCCGCTCGTACAGATTGGTCTGGCTTGTATACTCTCCGACGAAAAGATCCAGCAGAAGCCAAACATCGAATGTGTGATGCTCGCACGGTGAGGCCAAGACGGACTGACAGCATTTGGACCACGTGTCATGTGTCAGCAACCATATTCCTACCTTCCCATTGACACGCTGGCAGCTCCTGCACATGGACGAACCTATCGGCCACCCACAGCACTGGTTGGTTCAGGGTCGACTTTGTCCGCGCCACCTGAACCTTCCGGTGGCCCCCACCAGATAAGACTAGACCCGGAATTGTTACCACCAGCAGCCATCATGATGACGAGACGCTAGGAAGCATCCTGTCACTGCGGGCGGTCCGCGGGTCACGTCAGCTTCGTGAGCTTGGATAAGAAGAATCCGGGGTAGATGTATGGGCGCACCAGCCAGTGGGCGCGAAGGCGAGTTCAGCTGAGCACTGAAGTTGTTGCCATCTACCAACACGTACGTCATGGCACAAGTTCTACCAGCCGGATCAGCGTTGCATTTATAAGCGCTCAAAGCTCAACTAACGGAGATCTGGAAAAGTGGGGGAAAAAGCGAAATCACATTAGCGTTACCATAGCACCATGTAGTGAAGGCATATGGTACCACTACCTATCAAAATTCATCAGAAGTCCTCACATTCGACGATAGGCCAAGGTTATGGATCGCGAATGCACTTACTGTAAATACCGTTGTGCTGCACCATATATAGTCCAAAGTTAGACTTGCTCTGACTGTGACCCAGACCGTTTAGCGCGACGTCGCGCGGACCATTCCTTTGCTCTTGCCCTTCGAGCTTCCTTGACAGCATCTTCGCTGTCGTGGTCATCCTGAGTGTATGCGGCGTCCATGACATCTCTCGGTTCCTCGGTTGGCTTGTCCGCAGACTCCTCACCATCTGTATCGCTGCCCCCGTAGCTAGCGAGCCCTCCAAGGGACGTGAGGGTTGTCGGAGGTTGGACATTCTTCGCTTCCTCTGCCTGACGTTGTCTCGCTCTCTCCTTTTCTGTTCTCCAAACTCGAGACCAGCGTCCCCTCAAAAAGGCGAACCTCTTGTCAGTGCCGTAATTGGCTAAAATCCTCATCTCAAGCTGGGCAGGGTTCGGAGATGAAATGATATGAGAGGCCGTCCTGCGAATGAGCTCTCTTTGTGCATCATCAGGCTGTATGGCACTTATGAGAAAGGCCGGAAGAAACGTGGAATTGATATATCACCTCATCGCTGCCTTCCCAAGGATCTGGGTCCCTTTCTTGGTCATCAATAGCCTCGAGTGCTCTCAGTCTTGCTTCTCGACCACGGTCAAGTAGCTTGCGCCGTTTCTCGCGACGATAATCTTCGAGTTCATCCGGGGAGAAGAAGAATGTATCTTCAGAGTCAGAAGGAAGGTCTGACCACCCGCTCGGAGAGATCGGTCTGACTTGTACGCTCTCCGACGGAAAGCAGGGCGAATGATCCAACAGAAGCCGGACATCGAACCTGTGATGTGCATGGTGAGGCCAAGATTGGTGGCAGAAGTAAAAGAGAGCGACAAGTCACGCCAACTGACAGCGATTGGACCGCGTGTCATATGCCGGCAACCATCCCACTCCTGTTTTTTCGGGGTTCCATTGAAAGAGACATGTGATCTACATTTCCCACCGACACGCTGGCAGCTCATGGACGAACCTACCTATCCACCCACAGCGCCGGCTGGCTTAATTGTTCAGCGTTGACTGTGTCCGCGCCACCAGAACCTTCCGGTGGCCCCCATCGGATGAGACCCGACCTGGAATTGTTACTGGGTGTCATCACGATAGACGAATCCTGACACTCGAGAAGGCGTGCAGACAGTGCGGGCGGTCCGCGGACCACGTCAGCTTCGTGGGCTTGGATATAGAGACAAGAATCCGTGGTAGATGTACCGAAAGCTTCAGCTGATTGGGCGTGTGACGTGGCAGCTGGGTCTGCGCGTTGCTCCCAACCGTCGTCACGAATATTGAACTTTCTGTGCTTGCGTTTGTGCATGAACCTGCGTGGGAAGCGGAGTTGGGGCTGTCTTCCTCCTCACGGCC
>JBBPJP010000764.1:0-15210 GCA_038088775.1 Boletus barrowsii | reverse complement strand
AAGTAAAGCCATCGTGTGTATCGCGTATTCGGATGGCCTGACAGTCACGCAGTATTATCGCAAAGCCATCGAGCTCAAGCCAGATCAGATCCTAGCTTGGCAGGCGAGTCACGTCCGTTCATCGCAGGTTACTTGACCTAATCAACCAATTGCACAGGGCATAGCGCAACTGTACGAGAAAAGTGGTCGATGGGATGCGCTCTCGGAGGCACTGGAACACAACATGCAGATGTTTGCCAAAAGGTACGACCCTGGTGTTCTGGTCCTCATGTGCCCCGGCAGACGTTCATCCTAGTGGCGATGTCACCAAATGCGCGGAGATGCTCCAAAAGTTGATTTTGACCAGACGAGAACATGGCACGCGTCAACAGGTGTGTACGTTCGATTCCACGTCTGAGTATTGGAATGAAGAGACTGTTCTATGCAGGTAGTCAGCGTCCTTTCTTACTTGCTTCCTGACTCGCCATTGTCTACAACGTTGTCAAGTCTACCACCACCGGATCCAACAAACCCGACCGCTTCTTCAACATTCGACATACAAGCCGCGATCCACGACTCGCTCCCTATTACTGAAGAAATTATATCAATAATCGAACGTGATGAAGAATATGCTGTCAAGAATGAATTCGATAAGCGACGAACGCGTCTTGGTGGGCCGTCTCCTGACCAACTGAAGAAGGACATCGGGGTGGAAGTGTGGGGTTCATCCAGAGTATAATCAATTCAGCAAGAGTATTATATCTACTTATCATTCTCTCCAGTTGCCATCCCTCTACCAGGAAGTCCTGAACCATCCAAATACCTCTGACGAGCTGCGTCGCTCTACCGAATCGAAGCTCATCATGTACAAACAAAAATACTTTTACGCACTACCAACGACATCTCCGGTGAAAGTGAGCCTTGGGAAGGAGCTCGATGAGCTTGTCGATGGTGTGGTCATAATTGGAGTACCTGATGAACTTTCTTGGTCTATATTTCTCGAAGGAAAGGATGCTGATACGATCGGTTCGTGTTGATCAATCTCATCCAACACGAAATTCTCAGAGCTATGACAGACGGATATGACCTGGATCATCTCAAGCAGTATATGAGGCTCTTACCCGCTACTCCGTTGGCGAGGCTGCTTCAAGGCTACTTTCTTTATACAGGGACATCACTCGAGGAGGGTGAAGACGAAGAAGATAACAAGCATCAGCGACAGGTAGTCGATGACCGGGACCCATTCAACATTATCATCGTAGGTTTATTCTTGGAGGCATCTTACCCTCTCATTATTCCGTTAGGAAGGCTTTGGTTTGTTGCCTTCTTCGCTCTTAGCTACTCGCATCGCAGCCGAGGTGTACTTCCAAGAGCTGGATTATCCCAGTGTCATCAATATAGCAGAAAGTGGGCTTGAGCTCGTGCGAAGACACGAGAGAAATACAGGACGCAAGATCGACCAGTAAGTATTCATGTCCTCCAAGCAACATATTTATAACGGTTATATCGTCCAGAGTACGCAAGGCATTCAACGTGGCGCTTGCCAGCGCTCTTGTGCACTTATACCCACCAAAACATCACACGCGTGCTCTCCGACTCCTGGATGATGTCCTCAAGTTTGATCCCAATAATGTGGATGGGTTGATCGGCCGTGGCTATGTCCTCCAGCATACTGGGAAATGGGAGGAGGCCGAAGCATTGTTCACCAAAGCGACGTCACTCATTCCTTCTGGAACCCAGAAAAGCGTCCGTGCAAAGGAGGAAAGCGCTTGGTGTCTCAGCAAGATTCAGGTCGAAAAAGGCGTTCAGGCATTGAAGGAGGTGTTAAATGATTTGCAAGGCGATGAGCATGATATGGATCGGGCCCGGTGCCTATGGCGCATTGGACAAGGCTGCTGGGAAATGGGAGGTTGGTCCACGTTGCCCAGCTATTAGTTGATTGATTCTTATCATGAACGCAGGCGACTTCCGTGAGGAAGCTTTCTCCCACTTTATAAACTCCTTGAAGTGCGACCGGACATATGCTCCTGCATATACCTCTCTCGGTATATATTACTCCGAGTTTGCCGACCCACCCGATCCCACTCGAGCCTCCAAGTGTTTTCAGAAGGCGTTCGAACTTGACCCACGAGAAGCAGGTGCTGCTAAGAGACTCGCAGAGGGATTTGCCGACGAACGAGAATGGGACCTGGTGGAGGTTGTCGCCCGGAGGACCATCGATGGCGAAGGTGGACTGGATGCTGGAATTCAAACCCAAGATGGTGCAGTCGCGGGCAGATACCTCCCCACGAATGCCTGGGCGTGGAAAGCAGTGGGTGTGGTAGAGTTGGTGAGTCAGATGCAAGACGACATTGTCCCGGTTCTCAATGGAACTAGATGCACAGGAATTATGCTCAATCTATCGAAGCTTTCCAGGTCGCCCTACGCGCAGAACCTGAAGATCAGCTTCTGTGGCTTCGTCTTGGGGAAGCCTACAGTAGGGCTGGTCGCCACGCTGCTGCGCTGAAAGCTCTCGCAAAGGCTCATGAACTTGATCCAGACGACTGGCTTTGCACTTTTCTGATTGGCGAGGTACAACACCAAACTGGGAGACTTGTGGAAGCCCTCCTGTCATTTAATTCAATTCTAGATGCACGCCCAAAGGAGATCGGGGTATTGCTGTCGCTTGCGCGGACACAACTGAACCTTGCTCACCAAGAACGCTTAACTGGTTTCAGCGCAAGATCTGAACAGTCTTTCGTTGCAGCTATCAGAACATGTTTCGCAACTTCACGAGAAGATACTGGCCATGGAGGCGTGATGTGGAAAATAGTTGCAGATGCTCTATTCGGCCTATCAAAGGCAGCTGTGTTCGTGGACGAAAGTGTTGTTGCCGATGTCCTCGACCACACAGATTCCTTGCTGCATGGCCAGGCAAGCACCCGTATCGCACAAATTCTCTCCCCACGCTCCGCAACCAAAGATACCCCATTAACCCCCCGCGGTGTGCTTGAAGCCGCCGTGGCTGCTTATGATTATAGAATCACCGTCGGCTCAACAGAAGACATGGCCCTAGGTAGTGCGCTCTTTGACCTCGCAGTGGCACTTTATGCGTGGTGTGCTGAGGCCGAAGGTAAAATTCACGAGAATGCCTCGGAATCTGCAATATCCCTTTTAAAACAGGCGCTACAAAAGGAACCTGGGAACCCCGTTTCTTGGATTGCACTGGGTGACATGCACTTCCTTGGGAAGCCAAAGGCGGCGCAACATGCATACATCAAGGCTCTAGAGCACGATTCGAAGGTGCGTTCCATGTATGCGCGATCAATGCCGAGGTCTGAAATTGTGGGCCACAGAATGTAATTGCATGGGCCAACCTCGGACTTCTTTACCTATACCACAATGATTCGGAATTAGCAAACGAGGCGCTACTACGAGCACAGGTATTAGACCCTGATTATACTATTGCTTGGGTTGGGCAAGCGATGGTAGCTGCGGCTAATGGACATGACGCTGACGCTCGCGGATTGCTCGAACATGCAGTCGGTCTCAGTGCTGATGTGGTGAGTAAGATGCATCTCGCACTTCTGTACCAAGTGCTGACTCGGCTAGCCACTGGCTGATCTTGAATTCGCGTCGAGAGTGCTCACCGCGCTATCGGCTACTACTCGCGCTCAAAGTGGAGTCAAGGAAGAGCTGCTTCCCGCTTTCTTCGTCCTCAACCGCTTCGCCAAACGGTGTCCGCAAAACCCATGTGCCCTTCATCTGTTGGGCCTTCTGTGCGAGCGTTTGGACCAACCTGAAGAAGGCACTCAATGGATCTCTCGCGCTATTACCCTGTTGGAGGCCGCATACGAAGAATCCGAAGATCCGCTCGTCGAGAGACAGTTCACGATTGCCCACGCAAACCTCGCTCGACTGAAACTTGCCCTAGGGGATCATACAAGTGCCCTCGAATCGTTCGAGACAGTCCTTGGACTGCTTCCTGAAGGAGATCCTAACGGCGATGCAGAGCTGAAGATTCTCAGAGTCCAAGCGCTTTTTGGGACAGGATTGGCCCAATTCAAACTCGGGGATCTGCAGTCTGCGATGACGACCTTCCAGAATGCGCTTGATTGTTCTGGGGAGGACTACGTTCTTCGTACCCACGTAACTGTGTTGCTTTCCCAATGCATGTGGGCAATCGGGACAGAGGAGTTCAAGGAGTCTGCAAAGGCATTGTTATTAGACAGGTAAAGAACGTGGTCCCCATTTTCCTATGCATGACTAACAGCGCCACAGCATCGCCGCAGACCCTGAAAGCCTGATGGCAATCAACACACTAGCGGGCATGGGCATCCTTACAGAGGATGAAAGTCTCGTTGATGCCGCCTTGTCCGAGATCCAGTCTCTTTCCATCGAGCGTCGGCAAGAGCTGGACCCGAGAAGAGACGTTACATATCTTTTGGTACAGCACCATCTTGGTCAGGCAAGGGTATCCATTCACGGGACTCTGGCAAGTTATTGACTCACAAACCACAGGGTGATGTTGAGCAAGCGACCAGAATTGCACAGAAAGCATTGCATGCAGAGCCATCAAACGTGCAACTACGCCGTGAACTCGCCTCGTTGATCTTGCAGCAAGGTAAACTTCGGACGGCACAAGCCATTCTTGAGGTCCATCTCTCGAAAGAGAACATCACGGAAATGAAGGAGACACTTCCATTGATCGCGATTACTGGAAAGGGGCAAGATGCTTTCAGGTGTGCACAGAAAGCGATCATGTTGGATCCTGGAAGGTTGCAAAACTGGCAGACACTGGCATATGTAAGAGCTAGGGACATGTCATGAACTTTACACGGGTTGTTATTCCATGATGTTATTGTCGAGCCATGGTCCGCTTCCTGCGATCCCGAGCATATTTTCCCGAATCCCTGTAATAACAGCCGTGACGATCTTGAACTGTCAGTATCAATCGATTCCATCCCCGTCACCGCTTCGCTTGGTTGGCGGCCTCTGAGCAAGAGAATGAGCTGCATTCAGATGCAAAAACGCGTGGGGCCCCACCTCGTCGTGTAGCGTCTTCCAGCAACTGCGTATCCACATGCTCCGCTGGTAGCTGCACGTATCGAACAACCGATCCGCGGATAAAGCAGTTCTTCACCGCCATCTGGTATAAGAGAGATGCAGGAAGGCTACGAGCCACAGATGAGATGCGTGCTTACCATGTGTGGGTGTCTCGTCTCATCGAGAACCTTGATCGAGTCCAAGCGGATGTTGAGGAACCTACAGAGCCGAGGCGTTTCGTCAGAGAGATGGAGAAGCAAGTCAAGGTGTGTTGTACGCACTGATCGACAGACTTGAGCACGCCGGATATCGAGAGGTCGTTTTTGAGCTCGACGGTAACTCGCTGGTCGGTGAGCGTCTTGAACACTGAAAAGATGAGCTTCGAGAGATGAGCGACATGTGTTATGGGACTGGCTGGCTAGATGGACCGACCATCGTGTTGTTGTCGCACTCCTAGGATGGGTAGCGAGTCAACTCCATATAACTACAAGCTCCACATGGTCAATATTTGCGCTCTACAGTACTGCTACCCGAGGACCTAGTGTATGGTAGTACTACTCCTTGCTCAGTCAAACTCTGACATATCAATGTTGTATGTAAAGTGCTGCAAAGCGTCCATCTATTAGTCTTCTACGAGTCACGAGGTTGTGAGCGTACCTTGTACAGACACATGATTTTCACCACCCAAGCCTCGAGGTGATAAATCTTCTTGTTGCCCATCCGCATCCGTAGCTCCTGTGACTACCGTTAGGACCTGTCAAGTTCTCGCCTTGGCAAGATCGAATGCGTACATAGAAAGCTGCCCAATGCATCACATCAGCCTTGAGGGCTTCATCTACCCGCTCCACGACCCTGCCTGCCACAGTCTTGATACCAGTCGATCAGACACGTCAAAACATATTATAGAACGGGATTCTTACCTTGAGAATGATGGTGGGTGGTATACAGTGGCTAAGAAGCTCATAAAATTTGGCACGGACTTGCATCACTCGTTCGGGTGACTGCTCTTGCACGATCAGATCAGCAATCTTATGGCAATACGTCTCCCAATCTGGTTTTGCGATGTTAAGAGGCCCCGAAAGATCAGGTCTGTGGGCGGTGATTCCATCAATGGCGTGGGGTCTGAAGGATCAATACCAAGACTTACGATTGCATTTTAAGGGTCTCAAAGACGAGCAATGCCTTTCTCATATTACCTGCAGCATCTTCCGCAATTTGAACCGAGGCTTCTGGTGGAAGATCGAACTTGAGCTTCTTGGCGACATGCTCTAGTACAGTTTGCATCTGTAGGGATACGTGTTATTTAGCTAATACATGGATTCCAAAGGGATTCACCTCTTCTGTGCTCGGTGCGGCCACTCTGATGAGGAGGCATCGACTCTTTATGGGTGCAATGAGTCTGCTCGTGCTATTGGCGCATAATATGATCCGCAGGTTTGACATGTACTTCTCCATCGTTCGACGCAAGGCGGCTTGTGCATCACGAGATAGGGTGTCAGCTTCATTGATAACCACAACTATAGCAAGTTTGTGAGTACTGGAGCATGAGCAAACTACCTGCAAATCTGACCTTTGAAGCGTTGTTTAGCGCTAAGGTCAACCTGTTGCGTTTGAGCTATCTCTTTTATGAGCTCTTGGATGATAACGCGGTCGAAATTCCCCGCTTCACTTGAAAGAAAATTGGTTTACTCGTCCAGCAAGGCAACCTTGTACAATGCAACGAACCTAGGAGTTATCTCAATGTGGTAATTGCTCTGAACGACGTTGATTTCGATCTTGCGTCGCGATGGTGAAACGAACACCCTCTGGTCAATTTTCAGCTGTTTTGGGTGTTTAGTAGGGTATTGTTACAGGACAAGATGCACTGCGTACTTTCTCAACGCCACTTCCAAACAATTGCCGGAGAGTACAGCTTATCCGGGTCTTCTTCCCAGCACCAGAGGGTCCATAGAAAAGTAAGTGAGGAAAGTCTCCGGACGAGGCGAGGGACTTTAGACGGGCTGACAAGCCCTGGTGGTAATGGAGCTCATCCAGCGTTTTTGGTCTGAACTGCAAAGAGTGTGAGCAAGTGTTTCTGCTTGACCGCTGAACTTTGGCTTGCCCTATCCACCCAGAGAGACATGTTGGTCTCGATCAAAGAGTCATACGCAGCGAACCTGCGTGACGCGCTTTCGCACACTGTCGCGTTACGTCACGCGTTTATTGGTCACGTTCTCGTTAGACTACTACAAGTACATGTCTTATTGTTACTCAAACATTCTTAATTCCAAGTTCTTCCGCAATCATAGTGGCAGCTTTCTCTCCAATCACCAGCGCAGATGAGTACGTGTTCTAGCAGAGGCTCTTCAGTGCACAGAGGACCAACTGTGGATGTGCTCACCGATGCAACGTTCAAAGGAGCAATGGACATATCTGAGTAACACTCGGTAAAGAAGTCATATCCCCCTTGATAATTAGGGAGACTCGCCTGCTACTTTCAAGCCTCGGATGCCATAGACGTTCAGCCGAGAGTCAACCACACCACCCTGCTGTCTTGGCTTCATTGCGCAGGTTCCGAGCTAAGGATGCGCTTAGCACAAGCTTTCCTTGAAAAGTCAGGTTACAATACCGAGTGCCTGGCGGTCGTTACTAGGAGTACCCAGTCAGGAGAGCGGCAGCATGACATGGGTTGAAATGGATGCTTTACCTGTCGCTCTGTGAAAATCGTCGATCGCTTGATCGTCCTCCGTCGTGTAGCCAATGTCAGGGGCACCAATTGGAATGGGCCCGTTTGCTTCGTTGCATTCTGCAGCGCTTCCGGCTGGGAAGGCCGGATGCTCGGGCTGCAACTCGCCCCTATAAAGTGGCATTCTTCTGATCCAC
Source organism: Boletus barrowsii (assembly GCA_038088775.1). NCBI lineage: Eukaryota > Fungi > Basidiomycota > Agaricomycetes > Boletales > Boletaceae > Boletus > Boletus barrowsii. The sequence continues at coordinate 7,344 of JBBPJP010000764.1, read as the reverse complement.
TCCCGCATTCTCTTATATGCCAGTCGCAGGATTGCGATATCGGAGGGACTTCAAAACATGTCAGCAACAGCGTGTGCATAAGAAGAAACGGAATAAATCATTGCCTCTTCAGGAAATTCGCCAAGAATACTGAGCGCTCGTGTAGACCATGTGCAGATCCGATATGAACGCTTCCGGTCGACTCCGGATGGCTCTTCAGGAGTAATTAGTAGGGTCTCCACACAAACTAGCTGGCATGTAGCAGACCAAATAGTAACAGGCTCCAATGTACTTGCGAGCGGGTAGATTATGGTGGAGGCCAATGAACCTACGAGGACTGAGCCTTTCCCCTGGACCGTACTAAAGTTGATGTAACTTTACCCTGCGCAAGGTGCCAGGAGAGCCATTGATTTGTCAGGGTTGCTTTCGAAAAATTTCCAGCGACTAGAAGAAAATTCGGGTCCCAACTCCCTGAGGTCATCCACATTCGGTCGTAGTTTGAGAGCAACATCATATGCGCTAGAATATACAACCGCAATTGACACACATTTATGAAGCATTGGACGTAAGTACTCACTTGTGTGAAATAAGACCGGTTCCGTCGCGTTTCCATAATTTCATTTGTTCTAAGTGGGGTTTAGATTGTGTACAGATTCGAATTGCTAGAAACCCACTGTCAATTTCCTTCACATCACCACTGTACAACGCATCCATAGTCTCTGCTTCTTCGGCTGCGAAAAACGCCGAGAACACGACAGGATGGTCTAAACACCAGGGGCATCAGCACTTCCTTATGGTTGAGCGTAACGCGGACCTAGGTAATTTTCTCCCACGCCTGGTAGATCGACAACCTGAGGAATACCAAGCCGAGCTAAAAGCTCGCTTGACCCAATACCAGATCTCTCTAGGATGGCGGGAGAACCGAAGGCTCCCGCAGATACGACAACAAAGCGAGTTGCCTTTGCAACGTGCACTGTTTGGTCTGCGGATGGGTTGAGTGTGAGGTCATTGGTGTATTCTACTCCTGTAGCTCGACCACCCCTAAGTTCCCAACATTTTCAATGGATCAAGCCCATGGCGAAGAAAATGAATGACTTTACTCGATCAACACCCTTATGACGGCCCTTTCTGAAAGCACGTGGAGGTTTGTGCTTCCCTCCTGGTTGTAAATGAAGCCATGCGCAGGATCTGAGCGCCTACCGGTCTTGCCGTCGATCCATCTGCATTTATCCACGCAACGGTAAGAGGTAGGTCGACGAGGTTTTGCTAACAGGTTCAACTTACTTCGCCCATCGCTACAGTGACCAGAGTAAGTATTCAGTTATGTGAAGGAACCAAGACAAACAGTCAACTCACACTATAGGTATTGCACGTCAATAGATCATTACTATCATCTGCCATCTTGCGCCCTGGGTCATATTTCGCAGCGACGTCGAGCGCTTGTATTCCAACGTTGGTGAAACAGCCACCATACGAGACTTTGAGTGGCCCTGAGTATCCATGGGTGGGTTCGTGTCCCTTCACTTCGTATGTTTCCGTCTGATGACGTCAAACCTAGTCAGTTTGCATGCATGAATATCCTCACTTTTCGCAAGAGTGGAAGTAAGTCCTTTGAGCCCCACCCCGGGTTGTTGCAAATCGTTTCCCAGTCATCATAATCGGAGGCTTTCATACAAGAGTTCCAGCATAGCTGAGGGCATGAACGAGAAATCGCGAACCTGCTGCCCTAGTGTACATCATGTCTATAGCATCAAAGATTGTTAGCGATCCCGTCATCTACTTCGAAGGAAAAGGCTAACTCACTGTTTATAACTGAACCGCCTCCAACGCACCTCCCGCTGTGGACATCAAGCCGCCTACCATTGATGTACGGGGAGGGTTCTGTGACATGGATCGACATGAAAGGATCCCCAGGCTCCAAATGCTGGATGCATCGATATGGTTCTACACAGCGCGCATCGTCTTTCGTGTGTGGGCCAGCTTCCAAGACCAAGATCTTGAGGGAAGGGTCTGCTGCAGCGAGACGCCCAGCAACTACACAAGCAGTGGTCCCCCCTGGGATGCAACAAGTCAGAATTTGAGTGTAACTGCTAGGACGGACAAGTAAGGGAAACAAACCTCCAGCGAACACAATATCGTATTCATGAGTTGCTTCTCCCATGCTTGGAGATGGAACGATAGCACGGATGGAGATGGATACCGTGGTACCATGTTACAATCTAGCTATTTATACGGGTGCTTAGCCATACTCGAAGAGGGAATGGAGGAGATACCCACTCCGGCTATTTATACGGATTTCATGGGAAGTGAGTCGAGGTGCCTTTACCGATTCTTTGTCACGATAACTGAGGACGGGATATACTAAGTGCCCACCAGAGCACGCGCCTGAGCCATCGTCACAGGCAGTACTTCTGATTGATTGATCAACCGATCACTGGCCCTTCTGCCGAAGGTCATTGCTGATCCTAGCTTCAGTCAGCTCTTGTGGTTATACACTGTGCCCGCATGAAACCGTATAAAAGGTGTCATGGTAAGAGGCAAGCAGACGAGTGTAGGAATGTCGAGAGCCGGAAGACTTTTTGGTTTACCTCTGACGCGGAGATAATACTTTCCCCGTCAGACCCATATGGGGCATGTGACGACACGCACGTGACCTTCGAATATTGGAGTCCCTCGAGTATTGAGCCATCCCGTTCATGTCTTGATACAGTCAGACACCCCCAGGACAACTTGAACCGTCGCGTTCCCAGCCTTTGGGCTTCCACGATCCATTCAACCCATCTTGTTTATATTGGTAGATCAACTTTTGCGCTCCGCCTCCCTTCGGGGCATTGCGTGTATATCTCCACTTCTCGCTTCTCGGGCTGGAATGCATTCTCCTAGGAAAGATTTCTGTTCATAGGTATGTATAGTACTTTCTGAGACAATCACACTTCGCTGAACTTAGCCCATAGGATCTTACTATTCTTCCGGAGTAAATATAACATCTGAATTGGTACTTGCAATGACCAGCGTCAAAACACACGGACCCCTCGCCGCTGGCACAGTCACGGTCCGCAGGAAACCTGCACTCACATATCAATCCCCGGCTCAGAGTTCCGCACTATCGCACCCCAAGAAACCCATGTTTCCACCACAAAGTGCCACCGTGCCTCCTTTGCCAACGGGGTCACCAACTCAACTCACCCATATGCCTGAGCTACCTCAGAGCAACACTGTTGCGCGCAAATCAAGCCGATACCATGTGACCACCGCTCTCTTGCCATTATACCACCCGTTTGGCACCCTCGCACTTTCACTCCCAGATTTGGACCCCACTGCGTTCGGCTTGCCCGCTCCGGTGGCTGTATTCGATGATCCCACGCGTCGTTCCTCCAGCCGCCAGCGCCGGCCGGCAGCTAAAGTCCGTGATGCGGACGATCCTGCTACGTCTCATCCGCCCCCGTTCGCCGTAGCGACGCCCGCTCTCGAGTCCGAGACGAGGGAAAAGTCGAGTCCGCGCCGCAGACGCGGAGGCGGTGCCGGTGGAAGGCGAAGGCGCAGAGAGCCAGAAGACGGGGACGCCACGTACCCCGCCAAACGTCCGCGTAATTCAAGATCTGCGGGGCTCGCCTCGGGTTTGACAGGCACACGTGCTTTGAGCAGGGAAGAGGGTTCGCCTACACTTTCCAATGCGCACTCGAGGGCTTCACCTGCTCTTGACCCGGGACGGGGTGACGTTGCTGAGGAGAAGAAACCCGAGCGCCGATCCACCCGCTCGCGCGGAGCTATCGTGCGACGGGACTCTACTACGAGCGAAGAGGACACGACGACATCGGCTTCCCCTTCTGTGTCTGCAACCAACGCTGCTGTCCCTCGTGTCACGTCTAGTGGTGAACCGGTGGAAACAGACGGACCCGTAGCCGATGCCTCGAACGAGGCTACTGCGTCTGGAGCTGAATCCAAAAAAGCGGATTCCGGCGAGATCGTTGCTCACGAACAACAGGAAAACTAGCCGGCCAGATGCACACTTGACTGTCGCAAGTGTACGCATGTAAATGCAGATGACACCGTTACTCTCATTTCCATTATCTTTTATGCACGCGTCACGGTCATCCCTTTCCTTGTCTCAACACGGTCATCATTTATTTGTATCTTACCCTTGTACATCACAAGACTTACGGAATGAAATCGAACACGGGGTTATTATCAAATACTTCTATGATGAGTCTCATGCCTGTCCAATAAACTCTCGAGTCTGGAGCGAAGCATCTGCGCTTCTCTGGTCTATTACGGAGATATCATATCACTGCGTGATATCCCTCGAGGAATGACGGCATGAGGATGTACCATTCGCGCTAGAGCATAGTCCCCAGAGTTCCATATCCAGGCACTGATCTGCGAACCTGCTTGAGCGATCTAACACTTCTATGTAGTCTATTCGGAGATGAATTCGCGACCGATCACGGTGAGAGGACGAAATGCAATTCAAGCTCAGCCACTGACATCCAAGGCACTACAATGGGCGCTCATTAAAGGTCATATGACGAAGGATGTCAACCGAGACATCCAAATCGACGAGGTCATGGGGTCGACGCTCGTTCTAATCTGACAGGTCGTTGCTCTTTTCCATCAAAAACTCTAGGGAGAAGATGACCTACATGAGGTGGCGCTTTGTCTACTTTTAGGCTGTGACTGCTTCCGCGCATCGGGGCGCGCACCGGTCCGGGGGGGTTGTGTGGAGTGAGAGAAGCCGGCCACGTATGGAAGTATAAGGGGGGTTGAGTTACTACGATGGGTTCAGTCTAACGTCATAACGTGTTCGCGTCCACATGCTACATCTTTGTCCGACATTTGCTCGCTGCTTCTGTCCGGATGAACTTTTCTATGAATTTACCGATCGGCTTGCCTTTCTTGCAATGGGCGCACCTATTAAATTTGTACCCTCCTCGTAACCTGGTCTTTCTCCCCCTCCCAGCATGGAGCAGGTCGCGTCTCCACAGCCGGCTAGCCTTGTCTACCCCGACAACCAGACAACCGCGTCTCGTTCAGACGCGTCTCTCGCCAGTGCGCCTTTTAGTCTCTTTTTCCCGCATTTTCTCACTCTCTCCCAAGGAAATGCTGTTCCCCCAGCCGGTGCTACCGAGCAAGACGCCAATCCCTTTGATGATCCAGCCAACGGTGCGGTCGTCGCCGCGACTCCCGCTGGTGGGCCCGTAGCTACCACTACCGCGGAAGCATCCACAGAACCCGACACGGCGCCGTCTGCTGCTCCCCCCGAACCACCGCTGTACAAGCGTCGCTGGTTCATCATCACTTCCGTCGTAGGGGCCTGTTTTGGGATTGCCTTGCTCTTTATCATATTATTCCCAGTCGTCAGAGCCATCGTCCAGGACGTCGTCAACAAAACTACCCTCGATATCACAACGGCTGCCATAACCAGCCCTACCAACACTTCGTACGCTTCTTCTTTTCGTTCCTATATCCCCCCTAAATCCCTCGCCATCACAGTTTCCAATTGCTCATGCAAGGCACCGTACGTAAACATGTCACGGCTCTGGTCTTTGCGGACTAACCGATCACATATTCGATCAGGTTGCCCATACTGGGATATTTTCTGCTGTCATCTCCTTCCCGACCCCCGTAAACGTCAGCTGGATCAACGGCTCCACAAAGGTCCCCCTTGGGTATATGCAGTTGTCCACTCTGTATGCTAAGAACAAACGTGCCACGATAAATGATACAACGACTTTCTACATCACTGATCAAAATGCTTTTGGTCGTTTCACGTCTGCCATGATTACTTCTCAAAACTTCACCTGGCAGCTCGAGAATTATGATCTCACCGTCCAAGCCGAGAAATTTCCAACTGCCCATGGTATATCATTCAACAAGATGGTGACAATTAATGGCGAGTTATGTCCCCGATTTGCTTCACAAGCCTCTTAATCATATTCTTTGTAGGCACCGACAATTTCGCCGGAAATGTCAAGTTGGAGGAGCTGGAGTTGCCAAGTGACAGTCCCGAGGGTGGTATCAATTTTGTCACTGTCACGCAGCTCAACAATCCAAGGTTGGGTAGTTTGACCACGCTAGGACAACAACTAATGCGTTTGTTCAGTCCGTTCGCCCTCGATCTTGGAACAGTGGTTTTCGATCTCTCGTACCAAAATGTTTATTTGGGCAGTGGTTCCGGGCCCAACACTCGTTTGGTATTCTTTAATCCCTCATGACGCAGAACGGGTGCTTACGTCTTCATTAGTCCCCAGGATATAATAACATCACGCTCTCCGGTGTTCTTGTTCCTCAAACCACGGCCTCCAACCTCGCGGTGGTTTCTCAGCTGTTCACCAATTTCCTCAATCATCAGAGTTCACCTGTCCTCGCAACTGGAAAGTCCACAATCCAGTCTGATGGAACAGTGATATCTTGGCTCAGTCAGGGTATCGAAAGCCTCACGCTGACAGTTCCATTCCAATCGGCTGCACCGATCAATCCGATTCGGTCTATTGATATCGGTAATCTAGCACTCACCTTTACACCCGAGGCTGCATGGAATCCACGGACAGATAGCAACTCGGTCTATGCTTCTATGGGTAAGTGCAATATCCATGCTGTGGTCCCAAATTTTGAACGGCTTGGAGTATAGAGCTTCCCTTTGGGTTCAACATATCAATTTCTGCGATCCAGAACCAGTTCAATATCGTCAAGAATGGCTCGAATGTCGCTGGGCTTTCTACGGTGCATACAGTGAAATGCTTATTGACACCTTACTAACGTGTTCAATAAAGCCTCTCGGTGCTTCTACTTCGTCCGTCCGTATCTTGGGACCAACGGATACTCAGGGCCAAATCAACATCACTATCTCGGATGGGTTTCTCAACGCGACGAGCGACGAGCATGCCGCGTTCTCTGCTTTCAGTAAGTCCAAGTTCTTGTTTGCCCACGGCTCGCTTAAACAACATTTATCTCAAGACATGGAGCTTACGGACTCGCGGACCACCGAATTTTTGATGGTAGGCAACTCGACCGCTGTGGCGACTACGAGTCTTGGTAAAATCACGCTTGATCCCATCCAAGTCAACGTGACTACGAGTTTGACTGGTCTGCAAGGATTGAAAGGATTCACTACCATTGAATCCGTAGACGTGCTGGGTGGTACCCAGCAAGCCCTGAATCTTGGCATTGTCGGTCAGTAACACAAGTGCAATCCATATACTGTGCTCATGTTTCATCATAGTGTCTATTATCAATCCGTCGAACCTTCAGTTGGCTACCGGTGACCTCAGTAAGCTTTACTTCGTCGTGTCGTCTACCAGTGTTACAAGTTCTATCAGCGCTACAACTACAGCGAGGCGGTGCTGTTCTCGGTACAGCGCTGATGCC